>VZSF01004558.1:919719-953826 GCA_013398295.1 Chionis minor
GGCCCCGCCCCCCTTCACTCTGACTGGGCGCCACCGCTGCCCGTTTTCCCTGGCCTTGAAAGCGCGTGCAAGGAACACCACTTTGTGTCACCCGTGGCTCCCATTGGCTACGCGGGCCAAGGGTCGCGCCCACGCCCCGACGCGATTGGGTAACGGAGCAGAGGGCGGGGCCGCCGGGACTGCCCCGCCCCGCAGGGGGCCGCCGGGAGCGGCAGCGCTGCCGCGGGGCGGGCGGGGCCCTGCGCTCCGTCGCCTCGAGCCCCTCGGCATTTCGGCCCCGAGAGGACGGGGGCAGCCTCGCCCCCCACCCCAGCGCCGCCCCCTCGGTGCCCCCGGGCGGGGCTGGCGCGGGGGAAGGGGATTTCCGGATGGCGGGGAGACGCGGGGGCCAACCTCCTTCTCCCCCCGCACCGAGGGAAGGAGCGCGGGTCGCGGCTCGGCCTCCCGCCGGCTCTCGGGGTCAGGGCCTGCCCTGCCCGCTGTCCAGAGAACAGCCTGTGCGCCGCGGAGCGCCGCTGACACTGAAATCACCCGGCGGGGCGGGGGGAAAAACCACCACAAAACCCCCTTCCTCTAAGGGGGAAAGTCAAGGACGGGGAAGCGAGGAAGCTCAGAGTTATCAGCAGGCAGCCGTGAGGTAACTGATCACCGCCCTGCTCCGAGTGAGGGGTCTGACCCTCAGTCACTGCGGCAGCCACAACGTGCAAAGTGCAGCCCATTCGCTCCGCAGAGCAACACCTTATGTTTTCAACTGCCTGTTTTGCAGCAAAGATGGAGTCCATAAGAATTAGAGAATAAGAAAATTAATTTTCTCTTCAAAAGTCACGTACTAAGACTGTGTCAGAGCAATGAAAGACCCTGTTATTCAAAATCCTTGTTCGCTAACTCCTTGAAATTATTTCTGTACCACTTCCCACCTCTTTCTCCGATATTTTCCCGTTTGCACCATCTTTTCTTTACCTTGGCAATTGTGGATTTTACACTATCACCTTAAAAAAGGCAATTATAGAGTAAAGCAATACAAGCTAGGTCTCGCTCCTCTGGTAGTTCCAACATCCCACATGCCAGACATTCACATCTGCGCGTGTCATCCCAAACTCTTATACCCAATAGGGGCACCACTGAGTTGCAATTCATCTGATCCGTTCTAATTCTGGATTGAGAGGAACAATTCCTTCAGGGGTGCCTGTTTGTTCACATTGACCATAAAAAGCACGCAGCCCGCTAGTTCGGAATAAAAATCTATACTAAAAGAACTCTCCCATGCCTTCCACAGCTGTAAACTGAGAGAGACCTAAAGAACGGTGGCACATAAAACCCCTACCTGAAAGTCAGAAAGGTTTGTGGGTTTTCCCCCATTTATATTACTCTAAAACGAAAGATACAGCAAATCTTTCCTTAGACTACAGCATCGGTAGCTACCTCTATCCGTAAGCGTAAAGCAAATAACACTGTAGGTTTGACAAAAGTTTTTTTTGAATAGTTGAATGCACAGGTATAATCTCTGACCCTTAAAAACTAGATCTGCAAAGAAATCCATAGGGAAACACAAAAGAGACTTTGTTTTCTGCTTCTGCCTGCTAAACAAGGGAACTATGCCTCAGCCAGAAAAGGCCTGCTCCAAGAGAACAAGGGCCGTTACAACACCCACCTTTCCTTCCAACCTCAAGAAGGTATAAATATCCCCTTTGTTACCACTAGTTGTAAACTACCATCCAAGCCTGCAGGCTGGCAGGGGTTATGAAATCACGCCTGTATTTTCTTTCTGAAGCACGAGTTTACAAAACACAGAAATACTTCATTTCACGCAGAGCACATCCATCGGGTCACGCTTCATCAAGCGCTGTCTCAAGGACAGAGGCAGTTTAAGCAATTCCAGCACTAGCCTCTTAATCCTAGCCCCTTCCCACTTTTGTGCCAATGCAACCATTTGGACAGCTAGATAGCAAGGTAGATCACAGGGCAAGACTTCCCACAACGCCCTCAAAAAGCTTAAAACAAAACAAAACAAAAAAATCCCCTCGAGATGCTTTTTTGTTTTGTTCATTTGTTTGTTTGTTTTCCCAGGCAGCTGAATATCCTGATCTGGCTCACTATACATACGTGCAAATGCTCCCGTTAACACGCACAAGAGGAATAATAAACCAAGAATTGGAGAGGGGCAAGAAACACATCAGCCAATTTACAGCTGCTAGAGCAAACTTGAAACTGTAGAGTTGGGCAGTGTGTTTTGGGTTTTTTTAAGGAGAAAGACCTTCATTGTTTGCGCTGCTTTTTTAAATTGATAGCTAAAATAGCAAACAAAAAAAACCAGGTAGACTGTGAACTATACTGGCTAACATGAGAAAGGGGAGCCATTTACTTAGTTTTATATTCTTCACTATCAAAAGCATAGAGTAGAAGCATCTTTGAGAAAGAGGATCCACTCTATTTCCAAAGGATATCAGACTCCAAATTGCTAAAGCCACCCCCTCTCTCAAATACCTTTTCTTATCTTGCTTTGCTTAGAAACAAGCTTGAAAGTTAATTTTAGGCACCAGAATCACAAAGCATTACACGTTTTACAAGTCAGAGAGGGGGAAAAGAATTGTATTGAAAATAAGAACATTAGCAAAGCAGAATTTGCTGAACACTAATAAAGCAGATAAAGCAGCAACAAAGCACAGTACAGGGCATTGTAAGAAAAGAAACAAATTGTCCACCAACAGCCCAGCAATCACAGTTCTCAATCATTTGCAGGTATGAAAAAGTAACTGACACCCAAGTTAATGCAAACAGCTTTAAGTAATGCTTCTGAAAGGATTTTTCACCCTCAGAGTTACAAGGAAACACCCCAAACTCTGCGTTATTCTTGCATGGTACCAGCAGAACTGTACTGATCAGGGATAAGAGGACCTCAGGTGGCAGAAAGTAGCATCTGCAGATTATCTAACTGCTTTCAAACCACTTCTCATTAAGTAATTCAGCTCATTGTAATTGCCCTGTCGCATGCACTCATACTATGCTCCTTGTTTAATTAAAAAGGTTTGTTTTGTTACATTTGTTCCACAGATGTATGACTTTGACCCTGAGGGTCCTTTTTTAACACACTGTAAACAAACATAATTTTACATACACGAGAAAAAAAATCCATGTTTCAGGGCTGTTGGTAGCTCATGTTTAAATCCTTAAATTGCATTAATAGGTTGTTTTCAGCTTCAGTTTGAAAATATTTTAAAATCTGCTTAATTCATAATTTGGAAGCTCTAAGCAGCCACACTTAAGGGAGCAACTCTGATTTTTTTGCCTGAAACCTGGAGGTGCAGCAAAACACCCAGCACCTTTGTCTGGGGCTGTGAAGCTCCCTCACTGTCAGTAGAGAACCCCAAACCTTTTCGGCATTCTGTTTCAGCGAGACATGTGGAATCTGGTCACTGAAGCTGCACCCAACTTGTTTCAGTAACATCAACTCCAGTTCAAAAACAAAGGGTGTGCCCAACTTTTGTTTAACAAGCTTGTAGCTGCGAAACCCTTTTTGAAAAGGAAAATAAAACTTTCAGGTCCTTCTTAGCCCAAGAGATTTGAACTGCAGTTCCCAGGTTTCAGAATGCTCTATGACAACGCCGGAGCCACTGCTGCTGAAGCTGAGCTTACTATACACGTAGAAATGCCGGAGTCAAGGCCCCAAAGTAGGAATATATGTGAAAGGAGATTTGAGTCTCCACCCTGCTGAAGAATCCAGAACAATTACTCGCTCTCACATGTTACTGAGAGTCCTTTCTTATTCTGATACACACTAGTAGGCTCCTGATGTACTGCTGTCTCTTCCTGTATATTCATAGAAGCTTTAACTGATCTGCACAGGGAAGACGGAATTACAGAGAGGAGGAATACAACAGAATACGTATTATTTAGAAGTCACATATATATAATCTAGACCTTTTATTGCCAGGAAAAGCTCAAACTTTTAGAAAATAATGTCTGTTTTATACATTTCATCTTTTCATGCTCTCTAAATGCATAAAGATATCCACAAACTTTCTCTTTCATAACATACTATCTTAGGAAAGCTGAGATGAAGAGAGTATGATTAGAAAACAACAAGAGTAGTCACATGCCCCTGCAGCAGGACCTGTTCTAGCACATTTCTTTCATAGTTTGAAACATAGTGATCGCGACTGAGAGATGTACTGCACATTTTTCTAAACCAGGCAGATACAGGACAGATTCAAGGGCAAAGAAAGTGTAGTTTTAGCTTCCCAATTCCAACCACGGTAGCAGAAGCAGTATACAAACAGATTGTGGTCATAGTTTTTCTTTGTCATTCTGACAAATAATGCAAGTGTCAACAAATAGTTGCTACTCATTACATTTGCATACAGTGTTTTCTGTTATTAGGCATTATGAGGTATGGATCCAGCAGCATTAAATTACACGGGCTGCTCGGAAGAGACTATTCAAACTTTAGATTTCGTCAATGTCTATATGAATGTTTCTAATGGGGCAAACACTTCTAAATTCTATGAAAACTCATCCAAGTATGGTCATAGACTCTGAAGATTAAACGCAGAGATGACATATAGTCTGATCTGTTATGGAAGTCACGTTTTGGTGCCTGACTTTTTGAAAAACATCCTGATTCTATTTTTTAATTGTTAAAAAAAAGTATGGTTTTTTCCAAGCTTTTTATGTTCATGAATATCATTTCCTGCATCTCACATGAATAAACTACTCACATTACAAGGTATTTGCAGACTCAGCCTGTGGAGAATATTAAGTAATGTGGCAAGTTAATGTTATGTTCTGCACAGGCTATGGAAAGACAAACCTGTGGCTGGATGTGCGTCAGCGCCAGCACGAGAGCACGCTGCACACTGAGGGTACTCAGAGCTGCTCTGCAATGTTGGTGCCGCTGCCAGTGTCAGCTGCTGTTGCAGCCTGGGAAAAGGGAGAGACGGGGCTACTGGTGTTTGCCGAAGAAAAATTGCTGAAAATGCAAGGAAGTCACTCCCATCACTCCGAAACCTAATTTAGCCTGTCCTGCTAGAGAGTCACACAGCACAAGTTTAGAGGATTTCAAATCCTACCTAACGGATATCTATACTGGAGTGTTTAGAGCTCCTTGGGCTTGTAAAGACAAACACAGCACCTCTAGGTGAGAAGTAAATTAGTTCAACAGTCTCTGGTTAATTGCAACTAACAAAGCCAGGCTTTCTAATACCACCTGAGATGAAGCTGTGGTGGCTATGTATTCCTCAAGGGCCTTTCAAATATCCTCAGTCCACAATGATGAGTGAAGTGTTTCACTCTCAGAAACAGTCCTAACAACAAAAGAGCACCAGGATTAAGTGACAAGCTTGGTGATGGCAGCAGTTACCTAACTCCATAGACCACAAAACCCTGGGTAAAGACAGATCCTGTATTAGCTTACATAAAGAAACAATAAAATTGGGCATGCTCAAGCTGTTCATAAAAGCACATGGCAGAGAACAAGAGGGAGAAAAAACCCCAACCACCTCTTTCCTGGAATGTGACCTATTCCTTTTAGTTACAGCACAATTAGGTATTACTGGAAAGCCACACAGTACTAATACATCACAAATGTGGTTTCCAAGTTGAGACGGTCATTTAAATAAACCATCTAACATTTTCCTCACAAGCATTAAACTTCCTTTGGCCAACACTGAAAATGTCTTCGTTGTTTAAGGGAAGCTCTGTACAAATACTGAAGGATCAGGAGTTAAATGTAGAAGATGTTGCCAAGAGATTATGAGAAAACAACGTTTTACATTCTGTTACATGTGTGTTACATAGTAGGTAATTTACTGCCTAGACCGAAAAAAGCCCCACTTCTATTTGGTCCCACTAAAAATTGCAGCACTAGCAAAGGAAAAAGTAATTTTTCTGTTTTATTACAGTTCATTGTAAATAAAAATTACAAACAACTCTTCTCCCTTCTCAGAAACCTTGTCATGTTGAGCATGATGGTTTTTAATTCTTCTGCAGTGTGTTCACAAAAGCATCTCAATAACTATTCAGAGGTATTTTACTCTTTCCTTTGTAAAAGCA
The DNA here is from genome assembly GCA_013398295.1 of Chionis minor. Lineage (NCBI taxonomy): Eukaryota > Metazoa > Chordata > Aves > Charadriiformes > Chionidae > Chionis > Chionis minor. Next base: position 925,768 of record VZSF01004558.1, read on the forward strand.
TTACAGTGTCAAACATCATGTTAAAAAAAGACAGTCTGTAAAAGTCCCCACCCTTTCTCCAATATTATGAACATCAATCATCTGCAAATTGTTCTAATAAAACTCATTTAAGAATACAATGTGGAATAGCAGACGAAGTAAATAACTGTTTCAGTAAGGCAAAAATGCGTACACTTCAAACACATAGTTACTGCGTATCTCCCATCAATCCCATTCCCATTTTAAAAAACTTAAGGCTAAACTTTTCATTGCAATAACAGCAGGACTACAAAGTGCAGCATATATCAAAACATTACCTACACTACCACATTATTTTGCTTTGCCTCAATCACCAAAAAAGTGTGGAAGTCGGCGGAAACTCCTTGCTCATGATTTCTCCAATGAGTTCCCAGGAGACGAAAGGGGTCATATCTGGACCCTAAAGAAAAGGTGGACAGATACATCCCACTCTGAAACAGCACAACATAGGATACCTTCAAAAAAGTTGGAAGTTCGTGCCAAAGCAAGTTCCCACCTTTGCTTTGCTGCGTACAAAGCCCAGGTAGACACCACACGCGTCTTCCCTCTCTCCCAGTGATGACGGCTCATTAAAGAAGAGAGTCACCAACTACTACACAGACAGTCACAGTGCTGCGCAGCCTGGGAGTTGCTCATCCTTAAACAATGTGGTCTTTTTGGCCGCCAATTCAGTTTCAAGCCACAAACCTTTCTTGCTGGTCCCAATGACATGTTATTTTCTCATTCTAATTTGCCTGTTGAAAATATTTAGGAGTGCTCATATGAAAGTGATGAATATGCTCATAATTATGTCCATCTTTATAAGATCCAAACCTAAGAAAAATATTCAACAAAGCAAAACCATTACAACATTATTTAACCCATGCAATTAAATCACACACTTACTACAGTACAATTAACGCTTCTTCTGAACATTCTAGTTTATTTCAGAAACAGGCCACAACCCTACTTCGATATGAATCATAACCTATGTACACTATCTAACTAGAGGTCTTTGGGTATAATGGAGACATTTAATTACACTCATTGGATTAATGCCCCAGGCACTCTGTAAATGGAACTCCAGCTGACAAAGGCGAGCGGTGCATTTATCTAGTGAAATCCTATGCTTTGCAAGTTTTTCCTACTGACTTCAGTGGAGATAGAATTTAAACCCCCTTAGTACCAAATACTCAACCCTATTATAAATACTGCACATCTTGATTTTGAAAATTGTAGTGAAAACTGTAATTTTTCCTGCCATATTTAAACCTGAAAGTTTTGACTACTGTTACGGTCAATAGATCCACAAAAGTAAAATGCAGTACTTACTCAAAATATCACTGCTAAATAGCATTTAAAAGCAGTGTCACTGTACGTCAAAAGAACTGTAGTTAACTGGAAAAAGTTAAACTTATTCTTAAAGGGTATCATTTTTTCTGCGCATAGGCAGATAGAAATTAGGACAAGAAAAATATTCTGTGCTGAAATCAGCTGAGAAAAATCTGAATGTGAATGCTAACTTTAGGCAAGTTTCATCATGTGGAAAAGACTGGGCAAACTCCTACTTAGACAGGAAGCCAGTGACTGAGTGATAAATAAAAAGTGAGTAAGCTCAACTGTTAGGTGTACATAAGAAATTAATATATTCTGTATTATGCAAGTCAGAAGTCGTAAATAAAATACAGCATTGCTGGAAATGGTTTCTCTGTGGCAACATCTATCTCAAACTTCAGGACTCTTCCACTGATATTCAGCGTAGACTAAATACCTTTCTCCGTATTTCTCTTCCTCATGCAATAGCAGTGGAAAAATGACAGCATTCTAGAAATAAGTAACTTTTTAATGTAAAAACCTAGCCCTTTTTTCTTCTTGATATATGTAACATACTGCCTCAGGCATTCTCCTTAATTTCTGCTCCAGTTATATAGTATGTTTTAAAATGCCTAGGCAAGGAGTATTTAATGTATATATTGTATTTTGAGTTCTAAGTAAGAGTATATTAAGACCCCGATCCTCCGAAGCGCTGAGAAACAGGGGAGATCTCTCCTCATCTACAAAATGAGTCACCACACCACTTGGCAAACACCCCTATCAAAACAATCTCAGAAATTAATCACCTGGGTGAAATAAGCATTACCTTCAATTTATGCTACAACACAGCAGACTGATTTTCCCAAGGCACATGCCAAGTCAGTAGACAAAATGGCATTATAAATCAGAAGTTCTTGACTCCTAACCTTCTGCTCAGTTTGGTACTGACCAGCGCCTCCCACTCTTAAGAACAATTTTGCTCCTAGACTTCCCTTTTACAAGATGTCACATACATCATCCCCTTAATTTCTTACACTGACCTGGGAGTGAAATGGATGTCCTCAGGAACTTGGCTGGGATCAGTGACAATTCTGTCATTGTCAACATAGTTATCCAAGTGATCTGGGATCCTAAATTTGGCCATCTGGACTTCTGAATCACTTAAACCAGCATGAGATATGCGGGCATAGCCCAGCCTATCAAATACAAGAAGAGTTAGCTTGAAGAAATAACTCAAGGCAATTTCACCACATTCTTAATTCACGACTCTTTTTTCCAAGAGTTATTATTTAACCTGTCAATGTAACTTTCCATTTCTGTCAATCTCAGCTTCAAAATACTTAAAAGTGCCCTATAAACACGAGCATCATAACACAATGTCACAAGTAGAAAAACAGAGAAGGCATAAGTGTTTGACAACAAAACGAAGTCCTAGATCTAGAAACTTACTTTCCATATTATTTAGAATATGAATACTGGCATAAGCCCACCAACTTTTTTCACTGAAGAGATTTCCACTGAAGAATGGAACTCAAGCGTCAATGGAATAAGTAATGAGAAAAATTAGATTGCAAATGGGAGTTTTGTTGCTCTTGTTTTTACTCAATACTGTTACTTAAGGCAGCTATCTAGTGCACTGGTTTTACTCCTGTGAACACTGCAGAATTTGCCGTTTATTCAGAAGCAGCTGAATTCCATTCTGGTACATACATCACTGAGAGAATAACTTACAAGCAACTTGGTATTAAAAGATATGGAGTGCACAGGTCCCAGCAGAGGAAAGGTCTTCACTATGGGCTTACACAGTTAAAGTTTCCAGTAAATGCAGCATAAAACTTGGCTGGATTAGAGCAGCATTTTGCTTCAACAAACCCTACAATCATAGTTCAAAATTTGTATCTTCTATGTCACATACGAATTAGGGCCCAGCCTCCGCATTTTAGAATGAAGCTGCAAAGCCAGAGCTTTGGAAAAAAAGTAGTTTTATGCTACCAAAGCAGATTAGATCTGAAGGCTTTTGACATAGAAGGATGACACTTGTAATACTGTCTTTGTAAATTTTATTCAGAAATACACCAATTCATCCTGACATTGATGTTTCACATTACCTCATGATATACCTAATTGGCCATACACAACTGCGTAGGGTTAAGAGACTCTTCCACAATTACCTACAAAAGGGTGTAAAACTGATTGTCATAAAGATACTTAAAACCAATGAATAAATGATCCACTTTAACACACCTTATTACTCCGCGATACATAATATAGCTACACCATCTGTCACGATCTGTACTGTCAATATCCTATGAGTGAAAGGAAAAAATAAAAAGTCAAACAAATAAGGCAAGCTTTCCTTATCTGTAGCCTTTAAATTAGCAACAGGACCAATGTGTAAACCCACTGCAGAAAAACATTTTGCCTAAAACACTGTAATAGAGTAGAAAGGAAAAAAAACAGACAAATCAGACAACTTTCTGACATCTCCTGACAGAAACCCAAACTGCAGAACTCAGTTTTAAAACAAAACAATCGCAGAACCAGAGGCTAGAAGGGATGTCTGGAGGTCACCCACTCCCAACCCCATGCTCAAAGTCACTTCGAGCACGTTGCAGCCAACTTTTGAGTACCTCCAAGGATGGTGATTTCCCAACTTCTCTGGGCCCCTGTTCTAGGGCTTGACAACCCTAACTATGATTTTTTTTTTTTCTTCTACTATCTAACTGACACTTCCCTCGTGGCAATCGCTGTCCACTACCTCTTGTCCTTTCACTCTGTAACTCCACCTTATCTTTAACACATCAGGCAGCTGAAGACTTTATTTGAAAATGTGTATGTATTTTCTTATATGTCTGTTTCTTAGTTACCAATTTGAAATACTAAGCTGAATGTTTCAAATATATATTATCTCTAACTGCTAAAAGAAGCATTTTTTTTTACATTACCTGCACATTTCCATTTTTTATTAATTCAATATAATCTCGGGATCCAGGAGCTGAAGTGATGTATCCTAGAAATACAACTTGCTTAGAGCTGGTCTTCAACAGATTTGAAACAGCTATTGCCTGGAGTTTTCTGTCTAAGTCCTCTCTGAAAGAAACGGAAAAGACTTTAACATATATATGTTTTAGCTTAAAATCTTTGTGCTATAACATAGCTAAGCACAAATGAATCTGACACCTTTTTTATTGCTCAGTACTAGAGAGTATGAAAATTTACAGAAAGCTCACTGATTCAAAACGATCACTATGTTTGATAAAAGCCACATGGTTGTGGTAGATGTAATTAGGGTTCTCTTTCCAACCATTACAGGAACAACTTTTTCTATTACTGTTTTGTTTTTAATACCGATCTCATCACTACAAAATGCGAATGTTAAGTGCTTTGGTTATCTGAGGCTTTGTCTTGGCCTGCACTTAACATTTAATTATGCTAGCACAGAATGGTGCTAACAAAGAACTAACAAAACTTTTCTGATGGACAGATTATGGTAAATATAGTCTTAAAGTTTGGGTCACATAATTTATGAACTATAACTTAAGATCTACATCATCCTGTTAGCACTATTTAACGACATTTGGCAGGTATTTTGCATCTCTCTAACAAGATTTACACAACAGTTCCAACATGACCAAAACCAATAGCATAAGCGGAGCCTGGTGAAATACTGCATTGGATCCCATTCCCTGTCCTTGGATTTGTCATAACATAATGTAAACACAGTTCTCTTTCTATGATTCTTCATATTAATAACTTTAAAACAGTTGTGCAAAGTATGTTCTCTTCTATATTTTGGTAGACGGGGTTAAATACAATTGAGACAGGGAGCTGATTTTGGAACCTGTAATCCCAAAAGACGAGAAGAATTTAAATGCTGCTATGCTTTCTAAACAGCAGGACTTCTGACTGAAGCAAATGCACTAGGGAGAAAGAGCATACAGCCAGGAGACAAAAAAACCCCAACCGTTTAAATAGAAGCCAGCTCAGCTAGCTGCTCTTTCCAGAATGACATCTCTCCAGAAGATGGGTTCTTTCAAATGACACAGGCATTGCTATACTCCCACATTTTAAAAAGTCTTAAAAAAAAAATCCCTTGTTATCCGGTATTCTATAGTTTATGTAATCCTAAGCAGGAGGTGAAAAAAGATGAAAACCAAGTAGTTGTGTGTGCCATTTAATTACGAATTCATTCACCCCAAAACACAATCTAATTTGCACTTGTTCCCCATGTCTCCTCCTGTTTTCTCCTTCATCCTTATATCATCTCTCTGTGAGGGGGGAATACAGTGCTACTGTCTTCTACTTTGACAAACAGTTTCTCAGAGAAGCAAGTCTAATCATCTGTGTGAGGCCCAGAATGAAATTTCTTTCTAGAGTTCAAATTGGGAGCGGTTTCTGTCAACTATACATACGCAGTAAAAGGGAAATCTATAAACAATTTGCATGCTTGGAGCACAGCTTCTACACAGAGGAAGGAAATGGGGAAGCTCAGTATGGGATAATGAGAATTCCTACTGCTTTCTGAGCAACTTCTTTGTGTATTATATTCTGCATGCAATGCATAAATTTGCCTCTCCATGAACTAGAACAAATATTTTAAAAAGTCCAAATCTTACTGCATAACCACAAACATACTAGATATTGGGGCAAATAAAACAGAAACAACAGCTACATGGAGCATCACAAAACTATCCCTTATTAATATTCATTAGACACAAATAATCAAGACATTGTTTTAAAGTAAAGAATTTAAATATATACCTTAACCTTTCCCATCGCATATTTGGGTTATTGGTATAATTCTTCCTTTCAGAATCCAGATACCAGATTTCTTATTTTCCATTTCATAGTCAGGACACCAAAAGGATATTTTTGTTGCTGTTTCAACACCGTCCTTTCTTGGAGGCTTCCGAATTGTTACTTTTTATTTTAATAAACATCAGTTGTCCATTAATGCTATCTATCTGTAACTAGCTGCACTCCTTGTGGAATATAATAGACCTATTCCACATGCAGAAAATCAGAAGGACTCATCCTACGCTGAGATGAATCTGTAGCCCTATTACTTGTGGTTTTGCAGAACTACATATTTCTAGTAACTCGGGTATTAGGCTCAGCTGAATTTTGCTGACACATTTGTCCCTTTTAAAAAATGCTTCAAAATTTTAAACCAGTAGCTATGTCATAATATACCAGCAGCTATGTCTCCAACGTGCCTTGTTAGAACCAGGTTTACAGCAGCAGATTTTAAGAGGTACAAAAGAAATCCCAGAAGTTCACAAATTACACGTATGTTACACAACTTTGCACAACATAGGTAACATAAAATACACACTCTTCATTTCCAAAGTGGGCGACAACAAAATCGACCAGTTTCCCTGTGAAGTTGACAGTCATGGAGATGGCAGGTGCAATCTCTCCCTCTGGAGATGGAAGGAGGTGATGGGTAGATTTTACAATTGGATACCTTGACAGGGCCATAATCCTATATAAGAACAGGGAAACAGTTACATTTTGTAGTTCACAAGAATCACAGGTGTGAAATAAGCAGATAAAAGTGAGCAGAAGACTAACGGTCACTGAACTCAAACCATTAGACCAGAATACAAACCATCTTTAGAAGATTCTTCTGAATTTAGGTTTTCCTCTAAAGTATTACTTAAGTACATGTCTAAAAATGTATTATCAAATTCCCTCCTACACTAAGAAATACCATTCCATATATATGAATTCTTACACTGAGTCTTTCAAAATCTGCATCTCAGACAAGACAGAATTTTATACTACAAGTAATTAAAATGTATTTTATTAGAAGCAGCTAGAAATACATCTTTAAAGTGGGAGATTTCTCATTCTTTCAATTCTGTTTGGAATCAACCTTAAAACCATTTTGCATCAGATTTTTCAAAATATTTCATGAAGAAAATTTCAGAGCATGACTTTTCTGCCCCATTCTGCATCACTTAAAGACACAGGCTCTGGAAGAGGAACGTTACTGAATTCCCCTCACATATCACAAAAATTAAAAAGCCATTGCAACATCACTAGAAAGTTCCATCTGCCACAGAGATCTGCATACCCCCCTGGAAAAAAAAACCATTGTAACCCACTATTTTCCAGAAGGAAAAGATATTCCAAGATATGCAAATGGTAGTTGGTCAAGCATTGAAGTAAAATCAAATGCAAAAAATCTGGTCAAATAGACATGCACCCTTCTCTGCCCATTTCCTACTATATAGCTCAAGCTGGCTTTAAAGAATTCAAAATTTCCAATAATTCCAGCTGCACTTACGTTTTCCAACTCCTATCACATTTTTAAGACTGAAATCCAAAGTTCTTACAGCCCAAAACAACATAATGAGAAAGGTGAATCGGATACAGTACTTAAAATGCCAAACTTCCAACTCTGTATATTAAGGGGCAAGAAGCCATTCTCTGCATCACCAAAGCCAAAGTAACTTATGGGGACAGGCACCAAAAGCTGACTATTTTTAACAAGAAAACTTCATCGGCATTGCACTGTAATGCTAGGCAAAGCATGTTCTTAAAAACAAGCTCCAACAAGTGATTACGGTGATTGTTATTCCAACTATTCTTTGCTCTTGTTCTAATGGAGTTAGTATTGGACAGTGTATTTACGCTTATTTACTGTCACTGTGTGGGTAAAGATGACTCACCCCCAAGTATGATCTCTTGTGCTTGGACCAAAATCTGTGTAAAATCCTAGTCTTTCTCCCAGCCACATCGTTGGATCGTTGTTCCCAATGAACGGTTTAGAGGCATCACTCTCTATAATTGTGATAAAATCTGCACCTAAAATGGGGAAGAAGGAGAAAATCTTTCCAAGTTTATAACCGTGACCTATAAACATGATTTATAAATGACTACATAGTCTTGTCATTTCCCTTTTGATTACACAGCGATGGACACAAGCCCTTCAGGAGTCAATCCCGGCAGATCTTACACTGGCAACAAGGTCATGCCAAACTTTTGATCACTGTAGGCTACACAGCTTTTGATGGAAAGATACTCAGTGTCTGGATGCCTCAGCTCCTCCCTGATGCATAATCAGACACACGTGACCATTTCAAAAGCATTAGACGTAACGTGCATACTCAGATTAACAGCACAGTAACGAGTCTACTGCTTTCAACTTGATGAACAAGCGCTATGCAGCACATCTGTGCTTACCTTCATCTCCCAAATCCTATTCTGCTCCAAAGGGTCCTGTGCAAGAAGGAGCAGGCTGCTGCTGCCAAAACAATCAGCACACAGCAACATAGCACCAGCCACTAGGTATGGTAATAGAAGGGTTCCCAGCTCAAGTGAATTGTTGACCATCCACAGCCACCTCACTTTCTCAGGGCACTGTGGTCCCTCCCTGTTTACATGCTGAGATGTGGTTTTGTCAGGGGAACATGACAGGTTCCCCTATATTTTAGCGGCAGGATACAGGAAGAGCTACGTGGTCCCTCAGGGAACCAGCAGCTAAGAAAGGCCTGCCCATGCCTGAGGGAAGGTGGGAGTCTGCAGGCTGGCCACGGGCTAGCTGAACCCCCCAGGCTCAGGTCAAGCAGCAGGTCAGTACGGCTGCAGCAGCAACGAGCGCTCCCTTCTTGCCGGCATTATGCCCCCCTTGGAGCACTGCCCTACTCTAGAGGGCAGACAAGTCACCACTTCATCTGCAGCCCTTCTATAAGGAATTAAGACTGCTCCATCCAGCACCACTCTTGCCACCTAAGATTTTTTGCTTTTGAAATGTCTTATTTAGCACTATGAGAACCGTGTTAGCAGGGAAAAATTGGAAGCTCAGAGTACTTTTAAGTGGATTCCCAGATTTTCGCTTCTACATCATTAGCATGCATGCGGGCCACAGAAACAAGAGAAACCATTGAGAGGGGTTGATGCTGGTTCCCTTGAGGGCAGACCAGAGTTCCAGTCACAAAAGCCATCACATGTTGCATCTTCACTATTCCAACAGAGAGAAGATGAGCCCAAGGCACGCACACCACCACACCTCTAAAGATAACCCATATGCTGAAGAAGTTAGCCACTCTCTTCTGTGCCTCTCAAAATCAGCTACTCTCCTTTAGGAAACAAACGGTTTAAGAACCTCCAGCTGAACTCTGAATGCATTAACACATTTCCTGGAAATGTTAATGTGGTATTTTATATAACAATATACATGTATTTTATATAACAATATACATGTAACTTAAAACTCCAGAATAGCATTTCCAGCAATCAGGAATTAAGATTTATTGATTTATATTTTGGTATTTGCTGCCTTTTTGACTTACTAATTGCTTCTTTTAGAAGTGATACCACAAAGAAATGCTCAATGGGCATAACCAAGTAATCACTTTTTCTAATATTCATGAATTTAAATTACACGTACCAGAAATAAACGCATTCGTTACAGTTCATAAAATAAATATGCAAGATTAAGTAAGTACCCTGAGAGAAGCCATGAGCTATGGAATCACATATGTTCAAGAATGTCCTAAATTTCAATTCATCCACTGTGGCAATTGTTTTCTTGTATAACTAAACGGCTTACAGAGCTCAGCCCTCTGAACCTGTGGTCATGGGACAATGGAGCGGATGACGCACGAATCAGCCCGTTCCCTCTTCACTAACTCCAGGATGTCTCTGCCGCAAACCAAGGCTGGCACAGCAGCCAGCACCTTCCCACCGCTTGGGTCTGTCAAGCCGGAGCTGCTCAGGAAAGCCTGTGGTGCATTCACACCACAGGAGGAGAGGAGAACAACAAATGCGGGAATGGCAGCATGGATGCTTTCTAATCTCCTGAGCTGCTTTAAACCTTAAAGCGGCAGCTCCCGGTCTTCCCTATATCGTGTGTATCGCAGAAAACAAGGAACACCTACAAGCAGCAGCGGTCAATTCCTTTCATTGCACCCTACAGCAGCCAAAATTGGCCCAAATTCTTCATTTCCTATAGCTAATTTTCCAACCAAAATCCTGTCCATGAGCAACAGGTTAAACATTCGTCTTTACAGTAAAATCATGACAACTCAACCAAGCAACAATCACTAGTTTTCTTCTATAAATTGCTCTGGCTCAGTGACAGAAACAGACTAGTCTGCTTCTCCTCTGTATACCTTGTTTAGGACATTTTAATTTCAGACATTTTAGGAATTATTTAATGCTTCACATCTAAAAAACACAAAGAAGTTATAAAACATTAAATTTGATCTAAAAGGATATTTATCATTATATTATTCATGCAAGTAATTTTTCTATAGACAAGTAACTCATCAGCAGTATGAGGAAAAAAATCCAAATAATAAGCAAAGTGTTTCCTCCAACCAGAAACCTCTTGAAAATACATTTTAAAAATTATCACCCTCTGCAAATGGATTTTTAACTGAAGTGATTGTATTAGAACAGCTCACAAATTCAGGAGAGAGCCAGTAGATGCGGGTTCTTGTGTTAATTCAAGAATGGACTCAGTTACCTGTCTGTCTCTTCAGATGAACCCTCTCAAATATAAATGAAGTGGAAAAAAATCATTACCTGTCTGATTAAGCAAATTAGCTGATCCTTCCAAATTAGACCATCCTTCGTTGTCATATCCAAATCTAAAAGGCCAGATCATAGCAGAGAAGTCTCTTTTTGGAACCTCAAAAAAATAAATGGAAGAAGTCAAGTACAATTTGGCTTTTATACCTCTGCATTTTATACCTTTGCAGTCAACAATATCAGACATATGGTACCATAAGAGACACACAAGAAGAGACGTTTTACTAATATATTTTCCTAATAAATCTGTCAGGATTACAGAAGACTTTAGGTATTTTTGAGAAAAATCTGCTGTTAACAAGAGGAGAAAAGTCATCACAGTTAAAATGAACTTATACAAGTAACAGTAAATAAATGAACATAAAAGAAATTACAATTTTTTTCATCTTTCTAAGAGCAACTACCACTTTTTCCCATATTGTAAGGTACTAAAAACCTGGATGAGTTCTAAAAAAGAAAGCCAACTGTATATGTCTGTGTGAATACACATATGTGTGCGGGTGCGTACACACACACACACACACAATTTCTGCTTACGCAGAAAAGGTGATGACAGCTATTTTCCTGCATTTGTCCAGTGATTTCTCTAACAACAAAAAAATTACCAACAGGAATACATGTCAAGAGCAAGTTTCAAAGGACTAATTCCGAACTGCCACCGAAAGAAAAAAGTCTAACTCATAATTGCAAACAAGGGCATCAAAAATTCAATTTTATATTAGTAATCAATTAAACCATAGAATGGAAACATGTTAATTTATATCTGCTCAAAACAGCTCTAATGTTGAATTAAAATTACTAAATAGGCGAGCAACACGCTCTGACAAATGATTAAGCATTAAGCATCTTAATTGTTACTATCATTGCAATACCTCATTTTTTGCCAGATAGAAAACTAGAATGTTCGGACTTTTATCCAATTTCCGTAACTAGTCTGTCTAATCTAAGTCAAGCAACTTTTCAGAGAGGTGCAATTCAGAGTTATGCATGTAAATACAGAAGCATAGAATTCCTTCAGCTGGAAGGAACCTCGGGAGGTTATCTGTTCAGGCTTCCTTGATATAAGATCAGGCTGCTAACAGCATTGGCCAGTCAAGTTTTGAATACAATTCAAATAAACTCATTTATAAAAGTAACACCGAAATTGAATATATGAAGCAAGCATCTCTGGTTTTCAGAATATTTTTTGTTTTCATAGCAGCACTAAAAATCTCTAAAGACCCAGACATTTCCCATATTCAACGTGAATTTACAAATTAAACTTTTTGCATCTTCATTTCAGCATTAGTTTTGCTGAATACTTGGATACTGGTGCAACGACTTCTTCAGCACCAACCAACACATCTAAGATATCACGCACGCGTTTTACTGTATATTTGAAAGCTACCATTTTCACAAACACACTACTCACCCCTTGGCCTAACTTCTTCTGGTAAGTTTTATAACGTAGACCCAATCCTAGCAAACCAACACCAACAAATAGCCACAATACTTGAAACAGAAAAACAGAGAAAAATTGTTTTTAAAGCAAGAGAAAATAATGTTGCTATTATGCAAGTTAAACAGAATTGGTACACTGTCATTCTAAGGTGTGTTATTCATAGAATGGGAAACATATACATTTACATTTCCACGTATACCAGTGATAGCACCATTCCAAACTAGTGTACTTAAGAATATCTATACGTGTGCAGAATATCAATATGTGTACAGATACACTTACATTCTCCTTGGAATGCTTATGTAAAAATGATACCTACTGAAGAATTCATTACAGGAGATGAGCAAGAGCATCATGTAAAGCTTCCAGTGCTTTTCTCTCTGTGTTGCAGATATACATTTGTAGCACAGAGTTTTTTATTTTGTATTAATACAACTCATGGATGAAAATTTCATTTCCTTTGTAAGCCTTTAGAGATCAGAAAGACGTGATCCCTGCCAGAGCGCCAGAGCAGTCCTTTGTTTGACACATTCTTGGAAAGGCACCGTGGCTTCACCGAATGCAAATTCAGGGCTTTCTCATTGCTCCTGTAGCCTTCCAAATAACCGCAGCGGACACTTAAGAGCTCTCTCAGGGTTGGGCACATTGTAATTTGATGACCAAACCCTTCTGCAGTTATTTCATTTACCCAGTGGCATGCGCTATCTACAATGATTTCAGTAACTCCAGTTCATTGTTTCATCAAATCTTTAAACAGATATGTAATTATTTTTATGTAAGTTTTCTGGAACAATTTTGTGTAAAGTTTAAATACATTTTACCATGAATGATGTCAGAAAAAAGGACATGCTTTTTACATTAGTAAATGTCAAACAAGCAACTTCATACTTTGCAAAACGCGAAGGTGCTTAAAGGGGAAGCTGAGAAACAATACAAGTCTGGGCACGATGAGGAAGTTACTGTTGTAATGTCACAAAATTAGCTGAGCGAGGGCTGTGCTTTGTGACAGTATTCTCAAGTATTTACTCACTTTTGTGAAATGCTTTTGCTTTCAAACCACTAGCACTGGTGCAGGGGTAAAAGGTAAAAGGTAAAGACCTTCATAAAGGTTTCAGGATCAGCTCTGAAGAGCAGTGGAGCACTATTGTCTCCACTTTACAGCTGAGGCAAAATGAGGTATGCAAATGGTAAGTGATTTGATTCAAACTCACACAGAAAGAAAAGATACAGGGATTTGAACCTTCGGCATCCTGATCTCCGTAGGGTTAGCATGCCCTAACACCTAGCAATTTTTTCCTTTGCTAAACTTCTCAATAGTGACAGACTTTTTCCTTAGAAAAAGTAAGCTAGCAATGAAAACAAATCTGAAGCTCAAATGATTGTAGAGAAATACTTAAAAATCTTTCAATCATCATCCATCATTTGGATGGATTCCAGAGGTTTAAAAGCCAAAAAGTGGTAAAACCTCAAACGGTTTCTCTTCAAAAAGTTTCTTTTCAAAACTTAAAGAAAAAAGCCGACCTTCTACATATCATCTGGAAAGCTGGAATCCCTAGGCATACTCCACAGGCAGATGATGACAAAGGTTTCCTGAGGGTGGGTCTGGTCTGAACGTGCAGCAGGGCATCAGGATCCACAACAGGCTTTGCAGGAGTGCCTCCTCACTCAGGAGGGGTGTCACCGCAGCTCCCAGGCCAGCCAAGTCCCACCCCACTGCCAACCAGCTCACACAGCCCTATAAAGGGTGTCACAGTGAACTGCCTCAAAATCAACACACTAAATGGGCTGAGAAATCTCTCTCTCTTTTTTTTTTTNAAAGGGGCGAGAAAACCCCCCTTTTTTTTTTTTTTTTTTTTTTTTTTTAATACACATGTAATAAATCCCAAGATCCAGAGAGGCCTCCTCCTCAACTGCCAAAATGAAATCACAAATGATGCCAAATCTATTTTTACATTTTCTTTTTTCCCCAGTTCATTTCTTTTTGGTCTCCATTTAACACGTTCCATGAGGAATAGCCTCTCTCTCAACCGTAATCATAGTGAAACAGCTGCTCAGTTAGTATGTGTCGCCATTAAAACTGGAACTAGGGCAATACCAACTACAAGTCTGGCTCTACAAATAGCACCAAAAAGCATTTCTAAAACTACTGAGTGAAACACTCCACTATGTTACTCTTTTTCCTCAGACAGTGTTCCTAGAGTCATGGAAGAAAGGAAGTAAAATTATACTTACGTAATTTAACATAGTTTTTACTCTCTTTGAACGATGTCTTTTGGTTGCTTTTCACTTCAAAGATAAAGCTAAGGTCTTTCTTGGGTCCTGTTAGAAAGTCTACCCCAACACATAACATGATAAACCCTGTAAAAACACAAGTCATTAGTTTTTTCATAGAGCTTTACCATATTACACATTGCTCATAAATGCACCATTTATAAACTCCCAGCTGTTGTGTTACATTCAACCTTATGGCTCTAACAACAAAGACAATTCAAAGCACAAACACAGATAAATGCCATACCCAATGTAATAATGCAGGCAATGTGAGATTTGTTGATAGAAAAGATCCTACTTCTCATTGTCACAGTATTTACCTCACCTATGCCTGCAGCACTTCACAAAGTTTTTATTTCCATTGTTGTACTCGCTGACATAAGCATTGCTTCCAGCAAAATGAGCTAGTCACATTAAACATGTCACTAATGATAAATATTTAAAATAAAAAATTTCAAAACAGTAAAATTGCAATAAGAATTCAAAGCTAAAAGATTATTTAAAATGCCACTGAACACCTGTTTCACATAAAAATAATGAAGTTCAAAATGACATTGTTTGGGGCGGGCTTTGGTTTTGGGTTGGGTTTTTTTTTTCCAAATAAGTTGCTGCTGAGATTTAATACTCCTGAAAACAGCTTTATTAAGCTTGCTTTGTTCTGATAACTGAAGAGCAGACCTAATAATAAAAGTATCTAGCCAAAGATCCCTTCACATTATGAACTGGACTACTGTGAGTTTCAAACTATAGTCCACCTTTGGGTCTTTCAGGCTGAGCACAAGGGGAACTACTAACACTAATGCAACTTACAGCTGTTCGTGCTCTTGTCTTGCAACCCAGCAGCCTAAGGATCATTTTATGACCATATAACTTTGTGCTCCTAAGCATCAGGCTGCACTGGGCACTAACTGAGCAATCCTCAGAACCTGTCTTGTTACTCACTATGGAAACGCAGGGATATTTTAACTCTGCTGGTACTACTGGGTCCCACTACTGCACATTTTATCAAGTTTCTTCTGTTACCGAAATGTTTGTTTAAAGCCTTGCTTTCCCCTCCTCCATTCATGTACGAATTGGGAGAACAATGACAACAAAAATATTTTAATCCTTTGATCTGGGGTAAAGTAGTGAATCTTTCAGTAGGCCTCCCCACCTTTGTGTATCCTAACACCAACTTCCACAGAACCTCGAGCACACTGAGCCATCACTCTCAAGCAAACATTGATTTGCAGTACAGTTTCAGGGTATTGCGTCAAAAAGGCTAGCACACGTTATGCTAAAATGCTTCCAAGCCCCAATTGACTGCTACAAGTCTCAGCTCAGCCCAGTGCTTTCAAAGTTTACTGGAATTAACCTGGACAAGAATAATTCAACTACACGTCCCTGTTACAAAACCTTAAAATAATAGCTTGATGAAAAAATACATTGCTGATTGTAGATGTCTACGTCAATGATCACCAAGATAAAAGTAACACATTTTTCACATTTTTACATGAGAACTGCAAAAGCAATTGCTCAACAATTTGCTCTAAAACAGCGTAAGCAGACTGCAGCAGGTTGGGAGGCAAGTTAAACATGGCAGCATCTTGTATTCTTTTGCTCCAGAGCCAACAGAAGCAGCTGTGCTTTTTAAGACCAGACAACTAAGCACACCTATAGATACATTTTAAAAGCCAGTAAGGGACTTCAGTGCACTAATTATTGCAAGGCACTGTGATGGTATCTTTTCTTTTCAACAGGTAGTTCAGACTAATAGTACAAGCTCTTTTCCCATCCCTCACGAGCTGAAGGATCCCAATACCTGCAAAGAAAACATGGGAGCATAATGAATTGGATAAGAGCTCTGTGGGAGAAGGTGTACATCCTTAATATCTTTGTGGCATAGTTAATTAACTATAGAAGTCACATTTTAGTTCAGAGTGTGAATTAAAATAACTCTTACTCTGTATTTTCTTATTGCCCTGACTTGTTACATTAGTTGTAGTGCAAGTTTGCAAACCAGGAAATTGGATTTACTGCAATGAAGAAGGAGGCACACACAAAGCCTCTCTCAAAGGGAGACTGATTCAAAGCCATTGAATTTGATGGAAGACCAGGGATCCAACCCCTCAGCATCGTGTTACATCACAGTAAAGCAGACAGAAGTTTTCAATATAATGATCTTACTTTCATTGTCACTTTTCCTGGTGCAGTTCCCTACCCAAACCGCAGGAGGAGAAAAGCAGGATATTGGACAGGAGGAGAAAGCAAGAAATAGCACTTGCACCTAAAAGAAACCAGAAGAAAACAAGCAGTTTGCCAGAAAGCCAAGCTGTAAGGGAAGAAGCGCAGCAACAAATACACAATCTCATGGTATAATTTTCAAATCTTTGATAAGCAATGGGATGGCGTTAAAAAGACAGAAACTGGATTCTCAGATGGAGTACAAACTCATGTAGCACCATCAGCTGAGATGGGTTCAGTTCATAGTTTTCTTTTTACCAAAGAGAAAGTTTGGGCCATCTCTGCGTTACTACCCTGTCGCCATGCCAGGTGAATTAGTCACAAGTGTGTATTTCAAAGGAAGGATTTTATATAACAGTTTTTCTTTTGTCAAAGCTTTACTCAAGAAAGCATTTGACATTCTTCTACCACATGCTTTCTTCATGTAACTTCAAAAATTAAAATTAACTGAGATAACTGTTTCTACAGACCCCCAGAGTGCTTTAAGAACAAAGAAAACGGCAATAAATACAATGGAACTCTCCTCAAAACATAACAAACTGAAACCCCGCATGTGATTGGTGTAATATATGAAACACATACGGAGACTAAGAAACCAGAGTGACAGAAAGTGGTTTCAAAGATATTTACGAAATCTAAAACCATTGGAGCAACAAGTCAAGCACAGCATTCATTAATCCTTTTCAAACAAAATATAAGACAATGCATCACATTTTAAAATGTGCCACACACTTAGCCCAAGACAGTGTTTGGTATTGTTTAAATATAATTAGTGAAATATGTTATTGAAAAACATTAGTACCTATTAAGAAAATAATAATGGAGAGAAAACCAGAAAGGGTTGGTTTCATTTCCACCTCCCCACCTTCATGAAGGAATCGTTTTGCTAAAACCTTTATATTTGCTCACCTCAATTCTTCCTCACTGGCAAATACCTGACGATTTCTTTTCTTCCTCTTCTGTTTGCATGTTTGTGACACTGCAGGCTTATCGACATTCCTCCAAACGTGCTGGTGTGGCCACAAAGCATAAGGTACAGCCACGTGGAAATGAAGCTCAGGTCTCAAATGCAGACTAGCTAGATCGGCAGGGTGCTGCACTTTGCTCCTCAGATTGGGGCTAAATAATGCCCTGAATTATGTTACCGTTCCAGTAACACAGCCTTCATAAACCCCTGAAGTTGCCATAAACTACATGGTTACCTGAGGTACCATACCGCTACCTTGGGTAGCTAACATACAGGTGCACTCACACCCAGAATTGCAGCCATATTTTTAGGGTGACTAATTAACAGATCTCTTTCTCAATTGGGTACTGAGTTATCAGACTTTTTTTTCACTTCATCATTTTTCCTCAACTGAATTCCAATTTCTGCCCACATTTCAAACTATTTCTAACAGTAAAGAAAAAAAGGAGATTATTTTTCGCATGTTTCAATAATTTTCTCATAGAAACTCTTACCATAGTAAATCAAAGAGGAGCTGAGCATTTGGAAAGACTATTTATACACTAGATACATTTTAAATACCTGGTTGAGGCTAAAGCAAGCATATTTGTATTTGTTCATAGTCATAAACATACCTAAAAGAAGATGGGAGCTTTCTCTAGCATAAATTCCTCCAGGTACAAATTTATAAGCTGTACACCATACACAGAAGAATAATTCAAGAACGTAGGCAAACATGGCTGCAGTCATGGCTTTCCCGGGATGCAGACAGCTCACAAAGCGTCCAGCCAGTTGAGGCCACACACACATAGTAAAGACAGCAAGAATGTTGCCTGCAACTGCAGCACTCCAGGTGGGTAAATAAAGGAGACCAGCTGAAGATGCTAAACCTGTGAAGGGATAGAAAAGAGTAGAGTAAGTCACTTAGATGTATTATCTGCCACCTTCTTGTTCACATTCTGCCTAGGAAAAACAGAGAGTCTGGGAAATGTAACTGTGTTCTGCAACCATGAGAACTGCATCACGAAAAAGTTATTCCCAACAGCCAAAGACACAGGTATCTCATCCTCTCAAAAGATTGCTTATTCAGCTGAAAACAGTGCAGCAAAAAAAACATCATCAAGAGCCAAAACTGAACAGTTTTTCTTATGCAGAGCTTTCCCAGCACAAGAGGGATGACACAGCTTTTCAGACGTTAACAGTTCTGCCTGTTATGAACCTCCTTTAACAGAATACAGAAAGACTCAAATAGGTTAATGCGAAGAGAAAACATATCTTTCCCTGATCTTCTCCTCCCAACTATAGGATGGGCATGAAAACAACTATTAATCTTCTACTAACCACAAGATCCTTGATTTACCACGCTGTTTTTGAGTGGGATAGGATTTGACCCCAATCAGAACATTAACAACCACATAAACTCTCTATAATAGGAGGACTGCAATTTAAAATTTTATTGTAGGTCAGAAAATGTTTACTAACTTTCACATTGCGATAGCAGATGCATAGAAAAAAATTTTTAATATTTTACTCTCATGCATCAAGGTTCTGAGCATTTTAGAATACAATGCTTGAATTGTCTAAAGAACTGTTCTGTACTTGCTTTAAATTAGCAATGTGTGTACATCAGAAATCAAATGCTCACACTCATATTACAATCTGCACGCATATTTCTTAAAACTAACACCTGCACCAAAAGGGAAATTATTTGGGCAACTGACGGTTTAAGCATTGCCAACTCTTCTGCCTTTAATTTGACTTTCCTGATATTTGGTATTTTATTTTGTTTCCTGACTAGGAGAAACTCAGTTCGCATTAAACTTCTTGTCTTCAAGGTTGCAGAAAATGACTTGAAAGTGTTGGCTTTTGAGTGCTCCAAAAGAGAAGGTGAATAAGAAAAAAGCAAACCATAGCCAATCCTTTCCTTTGGTGTCTGTATTTTGATATGCCCCAATTTATTATTAAACATTTGTAGGAAGTACTGCTTCTTATTCTTGATACAAACAGTTAGCTAAGGTCAAAAAGCAGCAGATTATTTTTTTTTAAACAGCATTTATACCACTAAATTTTACTCAGATGGTCCCGCAGATTAAACCAAGCTGCATCTCTATCCATCCATGCCTAGAGGGTATGGAAAACAAACCTCTCCACAATTCAAGACCAGAATTATTATCTCCTCCTACTCGCTCCATTCATAGCTTGCTCCACAGCATAGCTATACTGTCCTCCTGAAAATGGATGCCCAGATCCAGCAGCTGAATCCCTATCTCCACCACCCAGACTGATTCACAAATATATTGGTCCAGCAGAACTGCCTTGATGTTCATACTATTTTACCACCTGGACATCTTGGCAACTTAGCAGACAGGAGGCAAGTTTACCTCCAGGTGAACTGTTCATTAAATTGCAACTTATTGTGCCTCCTGCAGAATCGAGAGGCTTGTATCATCTCAACCCCATAACCTTCGATGTAGCCTTACTCAATGCAGACTTTGAGAACCCAGACGCTACTCATGGGAACGGAACTTCAACATCAACAGGGGCTTCTAAAGAGAACAACACTGCTCTGCAGTGGCCTGGAGATTTAGCCTGTAACCCTTAGTCAATGGTCAGACATGCATATACTACAGTCAGTGACAGAGAAAAAGGCATTTTGATTAGCAATTTACTTTTCTGAGATGTGATGTAAGGTCAGAGGGCTTGAGTAAAGGGAGTAAGGTAATAGAAACAAAAATTCTGCTCTGGATTTGTACCTACCTACAAGAAACCAAGCAAAACTGGTGACAGAAGACCAGCTCCAAAATGAAAGCATCAGTCCATGAGCCAGGCCCAACAGAACCATACCTCTAATACAACAATAAGGAAAAAGAAATCATACATTAATATAATTTTATAGACACCTGGCATTGAAAAAGAAACTTCTAGACATACAGACAAGGATGCTTGCTAATATTTTATAATCCTTTTATTTGAAACAGAACTCAATTTGAGCACAAAATATCTTTATCTCGCACCCTGCTACATTTTCTCCCCTTCACTGGACATAAAAAACATTCAGCTGAAAATAATGGCATTTTACCGTAATGTATAAGTGAGGTATGTTCAGCAGCAGCACTCCACTGAAATACCAGGTACAAAAGGCAAAAAGGACTCAGAGAAAATGAGGGGGAGGGATCCCAAACAGAAGTATTTTCTTCACATCAAATAGAGGATCCTACAGCATCTAACGTTGCTATCTGTCTTGGGTAGCTCTTGTGTATACTAATTCCATATTATTAACTGCCTCACCTGCCACTACATGTAGTTGACTCAGAATAACTAACTTGGTCTCCTAGATTTTGGAACCTGGGTGAACAACACATAGTATAAAGACTAAATTCCTACTAACCAAAGCTTCTAGAAAAGTATAACCTTTAATACTGCACATGGCTTACATTTTTTATCTGAATGCATCTTTGATGTACACTATTTCCTACCATCTCCTCTCTGAAATCAACTGCTAGATTCATTTACTGCATATCAGAGATGCACTTCATTCCTAAGTCCTTGAATCTCAGTCTTACTTTAAAAATTGTTCCGCAATGCGGCAAACAGGTTTTCTACTGCCGAAACAAAAATCATTAGAAAATGTTGATTTATTGGTATAGACGCAGCACTTAGAGGTATCTGAAAGCAACAATGAATCCACAAGTCTTCTGTGTGAAGTTCCTTGTGCCCACTTTATTCTACATTAAGTTCTTATACCATTAGCTGATTCAGTTTTAATTTGTCATCCACTACAGCACTGGCTTTTGATTATTGGTTTGTAATAATAACAACAACCACCACCACCACTTACCCATATGGATTAGGATCTGGACCTGTATGTGGATGTCCACTTACTGCCCATCTAGAAACTAGTGAGACCTCCCCAAATATCCACAGGGTGAGGAACATGAGGCTGCCAAAAGCAATCCCTGACACAAGCCAATGAGGGTGGGAAACAGTTTCTCTAACTGCATTACCAGTTTTCTTTGCTTCTTGTTTCCTCTTGTCTCCATCTAGAATAACAACAGAAATATAGCTGAGCAAACTGTCAAACAGAAAGAGCTACTGAGCAAAAGAAATAACCAAGATGACAAAATTACCAGAATAAACTACTGGCTCAGACACAAAAGCTGATTTATCTGCTTGTCTCTGGAAATCGGTAAGGCAAAAAATCTCTAGTAACATTCCCAGGTCTGTCAGGAAAAGCTACTCACTTTTGTACTTCAGTGTACAAAACCAGCAACATGCCCATATGATTATTCTTCATACTACTGGAATCTTAATAATTAAATTGGCTTTGAAAATCAGCAGAAAAGTTGTTAGAATTTGTTCAGAGGATTCTGTTCTCTGAAACGCTAAACTCTGATAAGAACAAAACCTGACACTTCTAAAGAAGCCAGAAGGAAACTTCCTCCTCTTCTCCTTTTTCCATAGACTTTAGATCCTCTCTGCTCTACGGAGAAAGCAGCACCTTTAATTGCATAGACATATTGCTTTTTCACCTAGGAAGAAGAGAGATTCCCTTCCCAATCTCCTATAGTAGATTCCCTTTCTAAATTATGATGAAAGCTCAGGCTCATTTATGTCATATAAGGCAAGCCTACAAACAATACACATTATGCCAATTTATACCCACTTACACATAGATAAGGTCTTATCTTTCAATTCATTAATTCAGGTTATACGGAGAAGGAAGGAACTTCTGAGGACTTAACATGAGCTGCCTTAACTAACAAGCCCAACCTTGCTATCTCTCTTGACAATATTACCTTCACAACTTTAAAGTGTGATTAGCCCATGCCAGCCCCAACTGCTGGGTACTCTGTCCAGACACTCCAAGAACTCAGGCAAATTTTGACCAGGACAACTCATCCAGTCTTCCAATTCTTTCTGTTTATTCTGTCACATCAGCTGTTCCCCAGCTTTGTCCTGTCCCCCCTTCTCTGTCAAAGGATATGCACTGACAGAGAAACTCAAAGAGCAGACTGAATTAACAAAATAACAGAAATACCACAGATGTTTCATGTTGGAATGAGGATAACCCATTCTCATTTTATTGGTCTAGGTTATGCCTTTGTTTGCATTACTGTCCCATTATTGATAATGCAATTAGCTGCCAGTTCCAACACCAACTTACTACAGCTTACATAAATTGTGATACTGATTCTGCCACGCTATGGACAGATTGAAGTACCCCATGGTTTCTAAAGTCCGCAATGCTCATGCACCAGCTTTAGAAACAGACTGTACTAGGGGAAAAAAAATCCAAAGAATCAAACCTCAGTGATACATAGATAGGTATAATTTAGGATGTTATCACAACTGCCATTTTTGCTGTAATACGCTTACCTGAATAAATTCTCTCCACTGCTGCTATAAAGCCAAGCGTCAGTATGATGGTATTGGCAGTTTGTGAGCTCCACACAGGGTTTAGTGATGTATACCAGATGCGAAGAACAAGGAGCATTATCTTGCCTAGCATGAAACCCCAGATCCTGATGAACCTGTAAGAATCAGTTTTGGAATAGTGATGCATTTGAGATTAAAAAAAAAATAAAATCATAACTTCTCAGAAAAAACCCAACCTTTTAATATAAAGAAATTAATTTACAATCCCATCAGTATAAAAAAATACCTTTGTAAACTGTTTCCTGACCACCATGTTACTGTTTGAACCAGCAATGAGGAGGAAACACCCGCAGCCAAGATGAGTAGTCTAATTGAAGCATTTGGTGCCTGGTATGATGCTAAGCTTCCTACAAACAAATACAAACACACAGAGGTTGTTTTAATGGGCAATAGAGATCAAGTAATAAGGATTTCCTGTGCGTTAGTTCAATCTTGTCCGTAATTTGAATGGCTACACCATTCATCTGAAAACACATGACACTACACATTTTTAAATAAACCGAAGAAACGTAGGTATGGATAGAAACTGGGTATATATGACATTACAGCAGTTATCATTTTTAAGAAAAAAAAACACACCATGAAGCGATTATCCAAGACTGCAGTGTTTGCCTTAATTTAAATGCTTATGGTCATTGATTCCATAAATAGGACATATGAATAAAATATCTAAACATACAGATACTCCTGAACAGTGCATTTACATAACTCAAAAACCATGACACTTTATGGTGACTGCTCCCTTCTGAAAAGGATGTTTTTTGCCACAGTGCACTCACATAACTCAAAAGGCTTAAAAGTAAGTGCACTCTGGCAAAAGCTATATCCTTTTTAGAAAGGACCAGTCACCATACATGGCACAAGGATTAGTAGGCAACTGCCTTACCCAGTATGAACAAGGCTTTCTCTGGCACAGTATCTGGTCACAGAGTGGTCATTAGCAGCCCGTGTCATCTTGCTACTGGAAACTGTCACTCCCCCAGTCACTGGAAGAGACCGTGCACGTGCATCTCCACCATCTCCCAGGGCACAGTGACCTCACCTTTATCAGCAGTTTTAAACTCTACTAGCAAGTTTGCAATTCAGGTGACCATGGGTCACATACATTCCCAAAAACTTCAGTCAATGTCGCAAATTCTCACCCAGGACAAGTGACAAACAGCAGGAGAAGCAACATAATTTTACTACCAGCCATTTGTTAAGCAAGTATGAGTCAGACTTGAAGAGACTTTAAGCAAGGAAGGCCAGAAACGGAGCTATTGATTCTGGCAATGCATGCCAGGAATCCTCCAACTGTCTATTTGCACATTCTGCTCGGAGTAAAAGATGTAAAGCTTACAGCAAAGACGGTAAAATGAACTCAATGTGTAGTGAAGATGTAATTGTATGGACGTTAGCAGAGGTTGCCTGTACAATGCACAGATATCTGTCACTAAATTGTGCTGAAATCCGCAACTCTGCCTCTTCAAATCTTTCATCACTTCTGCTAGCCAGATTAAAGCTAGCGTGGGTTTTTCTGCTAACAGTAGACACACCTTTTGTTGCTGAGCAAGTACACCCAAAAAAGTAAACTTATCTATCCAAACATGCAAATTTACTGCGTGTTGTATGAAGGCATAGATTCAAATGGACGCTACCGCAGGGGTAGGTCATTGTTGTTGATTTTTTTCCAAATAGAACACAAAATCAAAGGATGCAGAAATTAAAACAAAAGTTTTGGAGAAACTTTTCCTGAAAAGACAAAAATTAATAAGGGAAGAGCCTTTTCCATCAAAAACAAAAAAAACCCAACTCCCTAAATATTCTGAGTTTAGCTAAGCATGAAGAATTTCCAGATTTTTTTTGATTGTGAAATTGAAGACTGAATATTTCCAGTCGAATGCCGTGGAACATGCATGGGGTAGATTATTCTGCCTGATTTTGTTCAACAAGATCAGAGTAAGGCCACGGCCTTTCAGAGGAGGGAAAAAAGATCAAAAAGAGAAAAAAGGAAGTGTCAGGTACGAAGAAGGAGAGAAAGCAGGAATAATTGAGGAATAGCATAAACAGCAGCACGATATGCTTGGACGGATTTAAAAAAGACAACTAAGCAATGAGAACCAATTAAAAAGATATCATATATGGTAAGTCCTAAAGCCCAGTGCTGCTTGTGCAAGGGCATCTGGATAACTGAAAGTGGTTTGAGAACCTGCAGTAGGGGGGCAAGAAAAGAGTCAAGAGTTACCGCTGGATGCCAAACTCTTTGCTGGAGACAAAGAGGGAGAAGAACATGCTCTTACATCTTGCCCAAATGCTGGTGTGTACAATGGAGCAACTGATAAGGGGAATCGGAGTAAGTACAGTAGAGCTGGGAGAGAGCATGGCGTAGACTCGCCAAGGGGCGGACAGTAATAGGACCATTTGGGAGATGGAAACGGCAGGGGAATATGATCACTGTGGGAACAGTCCCTGCTCAGGCAGGAAAGAAGGGGAGGTCTAACTGCATACAGCAATGTCCAGCTTTGCCCAAACGTAAGAATGCTTACAGCTTCAGTTTCTCCAGGCTCTGGAGTCCCTCTATGACCTCATGCATTAACACAGCCTTTCCCCAACATTACTACAGAAGGTGCTAGCTTTTTGTGTGTAGTTAATATCTTCAGGAGCTTGCACTTCAGGTGAAGCAAACAGGCATAAACCAAGAGACTTTATGTGCTGTTATAGGCCTGTCACTGCTATTTACTTAGCAGAACAAAAATGACACACATTTAAGTGACTCCCGTCTCTTCTGGAAAAGTGAATTAGCAAACATAGCAAGATGATCTGAAGGACTAATTTTAAATAAATTTTGTGTTACTGTGGTATCTGAAGGAATGCAGGGTGCAATTTTAAAAGCTTACAGTTGTTACTAGTTTCTAAATTAGCAGATCTTGTAGAAAGCAATGCACTGACCACTGCTGCAGAAAGCTGAAGTGGAAGACTCTACTTAGTGAAAAGCTTATTTAAATTAAAAAAAAAATATTAGGATGGATATGACAGAAAGAGTAGAAAAGAAAACATGGTAAAACTATGCTTCATCTAAGCTGATGAAACCAATGAGCTCTGTTCAGTTCTAATATCTTTTTAAAGAACAAGAATTTTTTTTTTAAACTGAACTCATGCAGAGAAAGTAAATAAGATGATCCTGTGCTGTCTTCTACCAGGAAAAGAAGAAAATTATATAAAAAGTGACTCTCTGGTTATAATCTTATATTGACAAATGAGAAGCCAGAAACTGCTGCTTCTGAAAGACACCAGTTAGCAGCAGTATTTTCCCCGTATGCAGGATGGAGACCTTTGTCTCCTCCAAGTTCATCCAGGTGTTGCAAACTCATGAACAATAACTTGCTTCTGAATGTGGCTGTAGCTGCCAAACTTTCTCCCAACAAACTTTCAGAAAATCAACAAGAGCCAAGACTTGCACCAGTTAGCTGAAGACCAGCGAGGGAACCCCAGCAAGTCTTGGTTTAGGCAGGAGCATGTGGGATAGGTAATGAGGCAATTTTATGTTGAATATAACTTTCTTCCTGTGCAACTGACATGAGAGCCATCTCACACTCAGGATGAGCCTATAACCCCATCAATATGCTACAGGCATACAGACAGATTTAAGAAAGAAAAAAAAACCCAACCATGTATTCTTTAACAAAAAAAACCCAAAACCTTGCTTCAGAAATTAAGTTTACAAAAAAGAACATTTCACTCACAGCAGATTACTTTTATAATAGCCCCAAGCTGTTCTGTAATGCCTCTTCCCTACCCATTGTCACAGACACAGAACTGCTATACAAGACACCTGCTCTGCTGATCTCTGTGCAATATTGACACTTTTCCCTGTTAGGCATGATTTGTACTAATTCAAAAGCTTCTAGAAATAAAAGTGAAATGAGATTTGTCTTTAATTTTGCAATACTGGGCTAAAAACCAACACAATGGATGCAAACAATATTCTTCTGACCGTATCTAAAAGCTTCAGAGAAAAAGAAAAGCATGAGTTTGGGAGAGCAAGAACTTCTTATACCTGTTTCTTTCCAGAATCATCTGAATTCTGAGGTAATTTAGCATACTTATTCTTATGCCTTTATACCAAGATGGAATCTATAACACACTATGGTGCATACTTACCAACCATAGTCAGTCTCAGGAGGGCTAGGATGTACTTATTGTTAGCCAACCTCCAAAAAGGGCCAATTATCAAGAATATCGGAGAAAAGAAGGCAAGAGCAAAAACTTCTAGACCCGTGAGTGCCAGTGTCTGAAGGGGAAAGTAATAGATCATCGGTGGCAGTGCATGGTAAAGACACCAAGAAATATAGCCTGAAAAAAAAAGACAAGAAAAACAACCCATCATATGTTTTCAACAGCATGGTTTCCTGGAGATTACTTAAAGATACACCATTTTAAACTTCCAAATAGAGACTACTGAATGTATTTGGAAGCGGTTCAAGCAACAACAGCCACTTTCAGTGAGGAAATATTTGCTTCAAGTTAAATAAGCACATTTTCCCAGGAAACAGAACGACGAGAAGCAAACAGCTCGTTCCCCACTCCGACAGCAGCTCCCACTTTGATCCTCTGCGAAGCAGCGCTCCATCTGGGAACGGGTTAGCGTTCGGAGGGAATAACGCTGGCTCAGTAAGCAGCCGAGCCACAGCCTCAGGGCTCCTCAAAGGCAGACGGGCGGCTAACTGAGTTATCCTAGCGACCGGCTGGGCCGCTCTCCCTTGGAAGACACCTTATCCCGGGACCCGAGCACCGCGCCACGACTTTCCAAGCGTTTCGCAGGGGATGCGCCAAGCGCCCGGGCCCGCCGACCGCGGGAAATGGGCCCGGTGACGACCACCCTCACGGCCGTGACACACACCTTCCCCCC
>VZSF01004558.1:955938-1004566 GCA_013398295.1 Chionis minor
TCGGGGGGGGGGGTGGGGAGGGAAGTAGGGGAGGGTGTTCAGATTGCTGCTGTGCTCATCTTAATGAAATGTGCTTTGCTTTATAGCAGACTAAGGACTTGTGATAAGCAATCCTGTCTGCAAAAAGCACCAAAAGAAGCATTTAGTTTGCTGAGATTGCTGGGTTGAGGCTTAAACCGCTCTGTCTGTTAATTTTAGAAGAAACCCTGAGCTATGTGAACCCAGCCATGATCACAGCTGCCATGTTCTGACAAAAAGATTAAATAAGCAAAATCTGAATTTTACAATTTAATTTTGGGCACGAAAAGTAAATTTGTAACTGTGAACTAAGAACTAAAAAGCCCTTTTGCTGTTGGAGTACATAGTCTTTTTAAGTTCTGTTAATCTTCATACAGTAGCCTATGTGGCTTTGTGCTACAACTGCTATTTCATTCTAAACAAACCTTATGATGCGCATTTTCTCTCCCTTGCACCTGTGAAACTCCAAATCCAGAGGAGTAAACTATAAACCCCTGACACCTGTTAAATATGACTTAGTACTAGCAATAAATTCCTGTGAAAACATTTTGGGGGACAGAGTACTAAGAAAAAGTTTGTTTCACTGGTCTCACAATCAAGTAATTAATTTACCCTGCAGTATAATGGGATTTGGCTAGCTACAGAAACTCTGTTGAATTTTGGTTGGTATTTGAAAACATATATATGTTTTGAATGTCCACAAAAGAACTGAAGTATTTTGATGAAAAAGGTTGACTTCTTCAGGGGAGGAAGAATGAGACTCGGAGGTTTAATGACCTTCTTTCTTTTTTCTCTTCTCCCAAATTCCATGTAGCTAAAGACATCTTTTATTTTCTTCATTGTCAGCCCAAACCACGACATTCATTTAAGAAAAGTCACCCCAGAATAGTCACCAAGTTCACTTATCACTGGTTTAGGATTGTGCAAGTGATGACACCATTTCATCGTGCTGTGGCGTGACGCAAGTGGAACTTGTAAGATGAGATCTTTGGCCTGAGCAAACCCAGAACAGGACTGCTTTTGTAGCTGCGTAGCAGGAATATGAGGCTCACAGGATGTATTCAGCCAATAAATACTTGAAACAATTTTGCAACCCTTTTTGTAATTACAGTATCTTGCTTCATGGTTCAGAGGTGGAGTTCCAGTAAAACTAGACAGGACTGGAATCATGAACCTGATGTGCTCGTGTGGCTTCCATTAAACTCACAATACAGTGGAAATAATGCAGTTCCTGACAAAGTTAGCTGCTGATTCTGCGTACGTACTCTGAGATTCTTAGTAACTACTCAGTTTGGCTTCAAACATACCAAAGTTACATTCCAGTTCTCTCCATAAAGTTGGCAAACAGATAACGATCTGAGCATGAGGACGGAGTTTTCAGGTGTAACGTGTTCTGAAATTAAAACAAGCATGTCTTAAATACAAAAGCCAATGCTTACAAGGTGCTTCGTTACACATATATGTGTCAGAATGCCTTTCACTGTATTTTTTTATTCTTGGAGTGCCGTATGTGTGGCTGATAAAAAATGAAGCAATAGCATTTGATCTATACAGGAATACAACGATGGCAAACCAGCAAAACCAAGAGAGCATACTACAGTAGGGCATGACTAAGAAGCAGAAGAAAGCACCAGAAAAATAGAGGAAAAAAGCATAAAAGTACAAACACAATTTAGGTTCTAAGCGACTTTAGAAAAAACCTGGGTCTGCAGTTATACACCTGCCACAGGCACAGTAGAATCACAAAGACTTGCAGGTCATTAAATGCCTGTTCTGTTTGCACAACAGTTTAAAGCATCTTAATCGTTACTTTTACACCTGTTATGCAAAACTCTATATCCATATTCATATTCAACATTAATTTGGTTGTCATTTTCTCAAGGTTACAGTCTGTTGGCTACAAACTACTGTTCATTTGTTACACCGGGGCTGAAATGTAGCCTTATCTCTTGTAAATGAACCCTAAAGCACAGGACTAATAAATATTGAGACTCGCTAAAGACCTTTTTCAGTAAGATGTTCTGTGGGACATGATACATGAACGTTGTCCCAGAGTAATTCCAGTAATGCACTTCGTATAATAGGTGTTGATTCATTTCAAGATGTATTAGAAACGTCAGGTGCAATCAAGTCTGATTACAGGATCTAAGCACCTATAAGCCTGTTGAAATCAGCTCGCGTTGCAAGTCTTTACTGTAGGAAAAAAATTACTCATACAGCTGGGCAGCCTAAGCGAAGGGAAAATTCGGTGTCCGTTTTACAGCTGTTTTCATGCTGAGAGGTGAAAATCCTAAAGCTTGAACATCTGATAATTGTCAGCCACTCGTTTCTACTAAAAGATAGGCCAGACCAAGTTCAAAATAGAAATAAGTACATCCGAGAATCAGCCAGGGCATAGAAAGCCATTGCATGATTTCTTGTCCGTACCGAGGACAGTTTAATGTTTTACTCAGAAGTATGTTGACTGTTTCCTGCTGTGACTTGTGATGTCTTTTCATGCACCCTTAACTCCTACTCCCAATAGCATGAGAACAATGCCCTACAGTGTAATTCTGATGTGGTTTTCCATGCTCTAAATGTTTTTATTACTGATACATTTTTGTAGCTGCACTGTGCTTCTGTTACTTCAGGTCTTTGTTTCTCAGGGAATTTTTAAGCAATTAACAGTCTTTGTGATTTTCTAACGAACAAACAAACCATATTTATCACACTCACTAATAGTTTGTCCTCCTGTTGTCTGCTGTATGCCTGCATGGAGTGTTTCTGTCAAAGACACACAGAGGAAAGGCTTCGCCTTCCATCGATGTGGTGAACCTCGGGATCCTGGTGACCCTGCAGTGTTTTCTAAACCTGGTAACCCTGCAGTGTTCTTCCGACAAACAGCCAGAGCCTTTAAACATTGTCCAAGTTTATGAATCTCGGCTCCTTGACGTCTTTCTACTCTGACAGTAGAAAATTCCTCAGCCCAGGATTCAGTTCCTTATTGGTTGTTTTATTTTGGATATCTCTTGGGTTTTTTTCTTTGATCTGTAAGGTTGGCTTTGTTCTGGAAGGGGTAAGGATCTCTCTTCTGATTTGTCTTTATTATTCTGAAGTGCTAACATTTATCGGTTTCTGTCTATCAGCTTCTCTCCGTTTTCATAGCTCTGAAGTACTTTCAGGAAAATCTTAAGATTGAGGAACATATTCAGTTGTGATAACCAGCTTTGAAGTTAAAATGAAAAAGAAGTCTAACCTGATTTTTAATAGGCACTTTTGCACAGGAAGGTTCATTTGTTACATTTCTTTTGTATTTGCACAGGAAGGTTCATTTGTTACATTTCTTTTGTATTTGCACAGGAAGGTTCATTTGTTACTTTTGCACAGGAAGGTGCAAAAGTCCAAGCAACCACTGTCCCCGGGCATGCCCGTGCCCCGTGAGGAAATTGTCATTCCAGTGCTCCTTCATTTGATGACCAGTTTAAACTGAACCAGCTAAGAAACAGTTGGTATTAGGGGCTCGGCTCGGGTGAGATTTTCTTGTAGTTTTCAGAATAACGTGCAGCCAGTATGTATTTTTTTAACATATAATTTCAAGACTAATTTTTAGCTCACAGGAGATGTAGGTATGCTTTCAAGAGCTGTTTCAGGGCATGGCTCTTGCCAAACCTGTATGAGAAGAGGACGTTTTGCAGCAGTAAAGCCCAGCGGCCTGGTTTGCCTGGCAAGAGTGGGAGAATATTCTGGGGAGCGGGACTTCAAGCAGCCAAGACTTCTGGAAGCTGAAAGCCTTTTTGGACTGAAGAAAATGAACTATGACTTATGTCATAGTCTTCTCCCAAGTAACAAATGATAGGATGAGGAAATGGCCTCAAGTTACTCCAGGGGAGGTTTAGGTTGGATATTCGGAAAAACTTCTTTACAGAAAGAGTTGTCAAGCATTGGAACAGGCTGCCCAGGGAAGTGGTGGAATCACCATCCCTAGAGGTATTTAAAAGACAGGTAGATGTGGTGCTGAGGGACATGGTTTAGGGGTGGCTGTGGCAGTGTTAGGTTGATGGTTGGACTCGATGGTCTCGAAGGTCTCTTCCAACCTAAGTGATTCTGTGATTCTGTGATGTTTATTATGAAATTGAAATGCCGAGGTCATGCAAGAGAAGGAAGTATCATGGTGATCTCACAGGCTGTTCATGTCACGATGAGCACTAAGTGTCGTGTCACCGTTTAGGATACTCTACTAAAAACTTTATTGTAGCAGTAGTAAAAAACTGTAACACCCCCCCCCCCCAAAAAAAAAACAAAAACAAAAACAAAAACCCAAACTAAAGCAAACACAGCAGTTTATATTAAAGAGAAAACAGAAAATAAAACTCAGATTTACATGCTTTGTTTTATGAGGCTTACAGTTACAGAAAGGCATTGCATTTGTCACTTCTGAGAAAGTGGAAATCTTTTTTTTCAGTATTCCTAGAGGAACCACCCTCCCCCCGAACTGACATTTTCGGGATAACTTTTTCTTGCAGGGTTATTTTTGACTGATAAAAGCGTTTTTCTTATGTAATGTACTTCTCGTTCCTACTGATGGCCAACCGCCCCGGGGCTGGGCCGGGGGTCGGGGTCGGGGCTGGCTGCCCGGCCTGTCGCTGCCGCCGGCGGCCAGGAGGTGGCGGNAAGCCGGGGCTGGCGCGGCTTTGGGCGGCCGGCCCGGGGCAGGGGGCGGGCGCCCCACAGCTTGCGCTCTCCCCTTGCCCGCAGGGAGGCGGGCCGGGCCGGGCCGGGCCGGGTGTAACGGGCCCGGTGGGCGGGTCAGCGGGCACGGCCGCTGCCGGCTGGGGCGGACGCCTGCCCGGGGCCTGATCGCAACGGCTCTTCCTTCCCACCATCCCCAGCCCTGCCGGCGGTGTGCGCGTCCCCAGGCGCATCCCCAGCCCTTAGAGCAAGGAGCAAGCGCCAAGTCGTGTCCCGTTGTAGCCGGGCGTGCTGTGGGTGCTCCGGTGGGCTACTGCCGGCAGATTGGGGAGCAGGTGCCGCCGAGGCACGGTTAGGCCAGCACAAGGCATTCGCCTGCTTCGTGGTCTGTCCCCAGTTGTTGGTAGGGTGCTCTTCATCAAAGACCTAGTGCAGCTGCTCTGTGAACTCTCCTTTAAAATAAGAGCCTGGATTTAAAATAAAGTGCCAGTTCCACTTCCTCACAACAGACACGAGGTCCTTAGAGGGCCTCTCTGAAGTCCTAATGGCTTGTCTCAGTCATCATTGTACTTCAGTAGCACCTGCCCTGGGCAAACACGCAGCATCTCCACTGTAGATCATGGTCAACTATATATAGCGGTTAACGTGCAATTTTCACTCCCACCTTCTTAGTCATCTTAGAAATTATGCGGCCACCATTCCTGTTCAGAAAGAGGTTTTTTAATGAAGACAGAGTATATGAAGTTGTCGATTCTCCCATCCAAAAAACATAGCTATCTTCTTGCATACTGCTTTTTCATCAACCAGTTAGAAGAATCAAAACCATGAGATCTTTCAGGAGTTTTATACTAGCCTTTTCTTCTGTAAATAAGTAAATGATCCAGAAGTGTTCTTGTAGAATAGGAAGAAGCTTTTTGAATATTTGATCCTTGCAAACCACATTGATTTAATCATGTGTTGTATAGGTATTTCAGATAAACAGAAGGCTAACATCAGTGAGGAATTCTTCCCAAGGCAGCTAAGAGAATATACCTTTAATTGTTACACTACCAGGTACATAGGTAGACTGAGAAAACAGCAATAAGTGTTACAGAAAAAAATATGCAAGAAACTTAAGTTTCCTCAATAGGTCAATGCAAATAAAATTACTTTTTGAGATGATGGTTGCCAAGACACAGTGCCCCAAAATAATGGAACACTTTTACACTCCACAGATAGGAGGCAGTATGTGTGCCAAGTACTAATATTAATAATTCAATTAAATAATATTTGATGACCTTGACTCTGTCCCTTTGCTTTGTTCTTGCCAGTATAGCTTTCAGCTTTCATCCCAAGTTTGAGAGGTACCAGGAAGCTGCTTGAAGGACTACATATTTTTGAGATTCTTTGTTATGTTGAAGCAGAAGTGTAGCTGAATAATGTAATTTTGCCAAAGTGTAGATGAATAATATAATATAATATAATTCTGCAGAAATGTATGCTGAAGACAATACAGAAGGTTAATAGTAAGCTGCAAATTTTTATAACCTAATTTATACTCCTTAATTTTTTTTAATTTTATTTATTTTCTCCAGTGACTCAGCTTTTTTATCATCATGAATTGTTTTTTCAACTGTTGCAGCAGTTAGAAATTATATCAGTGAGTGACGCTTTTATGCAACCATCAGCACAGATAGTCTTTGTGAGCAGATATAAATAAGAAAATGTTGTGTCCTAGTTTTATGTATTTTCCTCATCTTTTATCTTCTGTTTTGCATTAAGTGACAAGAGTGATGGAATTGCTTTTTCACTTAGAGTGAGGCAGACAGTGAAGAGCTGTGGGCTATCCCAACATTATGTGGATTTTCAAACTTAATTTTTTTCAAAGACACGGTGCTCATTGTCATTTTTGAGAGTGTCTGAGAATAAAGTGCAGATTTGTGTGAATGCAATGCTTGAGTCTTTTTACCAAGGGGAAAGGAGGTCACGTTGCTTCTGTTCCATCACATAAAAAAGCATTGCTGTCTGAATATCCAATGTGTGCGAAGCAGACGTTGCTTGAACTTCATAGCTGTCTAACTGACCCCAAAATAAGTGCAGGAAGTGGTTTATATAGTAATATTATGAATGCGAAAAACCATTCAGGTTATTGAATTGTTGCATATGTTTCCTGTTTAACTCTGTCCTTTGCAGTCACTTTAGCCTTGCTCGGTGCCACCATTCTCAGAAGGCACCTTTTGAAAAGCAGCAGTGCCCTGTATGTTGATAAATAAAGTGCTAGACCAATCATAGCTTAGATGCTTGAATTACTCCAGAAATAAATGCGATTCCTTTTTGCTTTTCCCTAGCAGCACAATTCTCAGGCATAGAAGACTGCAACTCTAAAACTCTTTGGAATCTATTTATTCTTCATAGGTTTTTTGGGGTTTTTTAAGCATGTTTGTAACTGGATTGTGTTTGTTGAAAATGCAGCTGTGGTTTGTGATAGGCTTGCAGCGTGGGTCCCGTGGAATCAAAACTTCAAATCACGGCAATGAGTATGGAATAGTACAGAGTTTCTGGACAGTACACTGAAGAAACTAAATTTTTGACCTGCTAGGCCATGATCCATCTACCAGCTTCCCTGTTTGAATTAGATTACACACAACTCTGTATTGCTAGTAAGTGATACACTGTGCTATAAACTGTATATAATCAGGTGACCGGACGCTATCTGCTGTAAAAAAATACACTGCTTTCAACTTGGTCATTACTGTTTCTAGGTGAACACTGAACTTAGAGTATCAATATGATACTTTGGTGTTTTACCTTTGTACCTAGCAGAAAGAGAGGTAGCCAAGCATAAACGACATAATTTCTGCTGACCACAACCACAAGTGGAGTTACAAGGCAAGAGACATGTCTTCTGAAACAACCCCACAGCAAAGTCAGACATCTCCAGTAAAGCAAACTGGATGGGTAAGCTCGATTTCCTCCCTTTTATTTTGATGCTATTGGTAATGAATAACTGGGAATTTGCATTGGTTGCTCTTATTGAAGAGAGAAACAGCTGTCTGTTAGTTGAAGCATGTAAATGAAGAGAAGAAAGGGCTATGTGTTGTCCTTCCTGATGCACTACGCTCAGAGGGCGAGGAGCTTTTGAGTCTTAAGATAGTGGGCTCTGACTTACGCTGTGCTAGTTAAGCTAGCTACAAACTGGCAGAGCCCTAGTGTCTGAGTACTAGTCCAGTATAACCAGTCCCCATCAAGTTGTGCGTGTGCGTATGCAGAAGGGGAGAAGGGAACAATAAGTAGTGCTCCAGAACCTGCCCTCCAGCTGTACGGAAGATGAGCATTCCCGTCTGCTGGAGAAATTGGCTACCCACAGTGGTTCAATTTTACCATTTTATGCTATAAGCGTGTAATTAACCTCAAGTAATTTAAATGTGGTATGACCTTGTTGCTAACCAGTCACTGCCAGCGAGCAGGAAAACTGGGCTGATCTGCAAGGCAAGGTGACCTGGGAGTCATGAGTGACAGCAATGTGGGCAGGGGTTGTGGTCTCAGGGACAAGGAGCACAGTCCCACAGCATCCCAAAAAGAGGAGCAGAGCAGATCCAGTGATGTTAACCGGGGTCAGCCAACACTTGGTCCAGTGGCTGCCGGGCAAGTCTGTCGGAATAAGGCAAGTCTGATGGTAAGCCAGGATGTTGAGTTAGCAAGGCAAGGCAGGGATCATCGTGGTAAAAGGCCAGGTACAGGCATACCGACAACACAGTTAGGCGAGGGCCTGAGCTTCAGCGCCACTCCTGAGCTGAGGGGCAGAGGCCCTGGGCAAAGCTTCTTGCAGCTCCTTCTCCCAGCTTTGCTATTTTCACAGCAGTCTAATTCAGTCTTACACAACTGTGCCATATTAGAGCTGACTTTGAGCCCAAGCAACTAAAACCCTGGCAGGGTGTGTATGGGGACAGAAAGGTTGCAAAGCCTGTTGGTGCACTTAAGGCCCTGGCACTCATTTCCTTATCTTTTGCTCAGCCTGGGTGGATTTTATTGTATTTGCCATGACCTTGCTGTAAAAGCAGTTTGGAGTGGTTCTCTAGGGTCTGGAGTGGAGTTAGTTCTCTACCGTTTACCCAAGCAGCACCACCATTAACTTCAGTGGGAGCAGTGCTTGAAGAAGGATGGAGATATTAATTAGCTAAAATGTAAAATGTGTGGCTGTGGCCAATAAATGCATTTCATTAATATGGCTACACAGTCGTGGATCAGTCAGGCATAAAATGAGGTAGAATCCTGTAGTGGGCTAATGTGCTCTTTTTCCCAAGGCACTGCTTGTTCTACAAAGTCTGGTTTTGCTTTCAAGAATAGGTGTGTTTGTAGAGGTTGTGGTTTTACAGAAGAATGTTAAAATTTCAACAAATTTTAACTTAATGACAACTCTTTCTTTCCCCCAGTTTTTATTGCTGAGCACAATGTCACATTGTATAGGATATCCTTTGGGTCAGTTGGAGTCAGCTGTCCTAGCTGTGTCCCCTCCCGGCTTAGAATCATAGAATCACAGAATCACTTGGGTTGGAAGAGACCTTCAAGATCATCGAGTCCAACCATAACCTACACTACCAAAAACATCACTAAACCATGTCCCTCAACACCACATCCACCTGTCTTTTAAATACCTCCAGGGATGGCGATTCCACCACCTCCCTGGGCAGCCTGTTCCAATGCCTGATAACCCTTTCGGTAAAGAAGTTTTTCCTAATATCCAATCTTCTCATGCACCCTCAGCCTACTCACTGGTGAGGCAGCCTGAGAAGTAGAAAAGGCCTTGATGCTGTGCAAGCACTGCTCAGCAATAAAACACCCTTGTGTTACCAACACAGGTTTGGTGACAAATCCAGCACCATGCTAGATGCTATGAAGAAAATAAACTCTTTCCCAGCCAAAACCTGTATATTTTTTCACTCTGAGGGCGGTGAGACACTGGCACAGGTTGCCCAGGGAAGCTGTGGATGCCCCATCCCTGGAGGTGTTCAAGGCCAGGTTGGATGGGGCTTGGAGCAAGCTGGTCTAGTGGGAGGTGTCCCTGCCCATGGCAGGGGGCTCAGAACTAGATGATCTTTCAGGTCCCTTCCAACCTAAACCATTCTGTGATTTTAGATGTCCAGTAATGATAATAACACTGATAACCAAACCATCTCTTAAAGAAAGAATAATTATGTGCTTATATCCACATGTCAATACCTTGGATAGTAGAGTGCAAAACAGAATACTGTCAGTTTTTCCTGACAATCAAAATGGGGGGAAAAAAAGCCTAAAAGAAGCCTAACAGCAAGCTAATTATTATGAAGGTGAAGCCACTATGGTTGAGTTCAGTTAATACCATGAATATATTTAAACTGCTCAGAGAGAAAGTTAGGCTAGTTAGGGGAATCTGACAGAGTTTATGTTGACCCTCTGCTGAATACTTGCAATATTACTCCTGCTAAACTTAAATTGACCTCTGTGTAGGGCAAAACTTAATTTTTAGAAACTAGTACTCTGCCTTTATTTCCCATAATTTCTTTCCCAGAAAGCTGATGTAGCTTGTAAGAATGAAATGGCTAACAGAAATAAAGCAACATGCTTCTGGGGTAAGCAGCAGCTGAACTATTTTAGGAAAATATAGACCAACAGGATGAGTGGTTTTAATTTTAAAACCTATGTCGTTCTTTCTGTTTCTGTATTGGGGTATTTCATCACACTGCTAACACCAGAACAAGGATTTTTGCTTGTTTGTTTGGTTTTTGCATTGTATTTTATTTGGATTTTTAAAAATTTGTCTTCTTTAATTGTTTTTTTTCTTCCTGGGAGATTAAATTCTATAAGCTAACCCAGGTTTATCCTTTCAGTCAATGTTCTATTGTCCCATCTCAGAAACTAACGATGCTGAAGAAATTGCAAGGATCCGTAAAGAATGCAAAAGGGAAAGTTTCTGGTACAGAGGTGAGTGATCCAAAGTTGTTCTTATCACACTGAGAATGACATCTTGATGTAGTTATGCAAAACTAGCTGCAAAATGCCATGTAATTTATTGTAATACATTGGGGTTTGTTGGAATATTATTGCGGGTTAACTCTGTCACCTTATTTTAAGTTGAGCAATATGTTACTTATAGGGTTAATGGAATTATTTGCGTAATCGTAGGTAAAGGTGGCTGAATTAAGCTCTTGTTTAATATGAACTTACAATCATAGAGTTGGTTCTATTCTTGAAGTCCATTATTAAAACCACCTTCGGAATGTTTTACTTTATTACTTACTTATTCTTGCCTTTGAATGAAAGGCAGGCATGGCTATGTGTTTTGGGTTTGTGAAACTCTTTAGGTGTCGGGACATCTAGAAGATTAGTTACACAGTGTTTTAGTGCCTTTTAAGTTCACCATGTCAGTTTGTATCTAAATTACACATTTTCTGAAACAAGAAGATTAAAAAGATTTTCAGCATTTAATTGGGGCAGCTGTCACTACTAGTGTTGCAGTACTGAGAGGAGAGATTTAGATTATGGAAGCTATTATTTAATAAATATTATAATGCATTAGCTCTAGGTGCTACATCATGCCTGATGTCTGGCACTGTGTGAACACATCCTTGCTTTGAAGAGGTAGTAGTCTGAGTGAGCAGATGTAGTAGGTGATTAAAACAGTATGCAGAGTTAATATTTAGAAGATAAGTAACGTTTTTAACATTCTAAACACATAAAACATTTAACATATGAAAGAGTAATGTATTTAACAAATAGTTAACAAATTTTCACTGACACCAAATACACTTCTTTTTTTTTTAAAGCTCTTCCTTTGTCACTTGGGAGCATGCTTGTCACCCAGGGGCTAGTCTCAAAAGGTAAATATAAAAAATACATAATGGTCCTAAGTTATGAAGTTGAGTCTCTGGAATTACTACTGAAATGCAGGTTTCCCTAAAGCCTGCTCTTTCTCAAGATCAATATTCCTCTCAGTCATCACCATCATTGTTAGTGATTTGATGATTAAGTATGCATTGCCACAGTCATTCTTTTGAAAGAATATGAACTGAAAAGAGAATTTTCACAAATTCAAAGGCTAGATTCTGTCGCCGTGATCACATGTATTTGAGAAGAGTCTTCGCTGAGGCTACTTGCAGGGCAGAGTATCGTACAACCTGAGCAGGGTCGTCAGAATTGGATACTGTAGCTCTAACTGTTGGTTTATTTGGAAAATGCTTGCAATGTTTTTACAGTGGCCATATATCAATATGAATACAGCTTTGGTGCAAAGGGACAAGGAATACTGCCAAAGTGAGGAGACAGAGAGCTTTTTA
The DNA here is from genome assembly GCA_013398295.1 of Chionis minor. NCBI lineage: Eukaryota > Metazoa > Chordata > Aves > Charadriiformes > Chionidae > Chionis > Chionis minor. Next base: position 967,917 of record VZSF01004558.1, read on the forward strand.
TAGAGATGGCTTGCGATCTGCAGGCTAACACAAAAGAGAATTGTATTCTGTTTATGCGGCGGATGAGCCTGGTTCTACACATTGCACTGCACAATGCATAGTTTCCCCTCTGGGGTTCTTGGCTAATAATAAGGTTGAGGTTGACATTTTGGGTAAAGAGTGAAGGGCATCCACCCAGAAAACTGCTATGATGGGTGTATCCCACAGGAGCAAATAAGACAGTCCTTCAGCCTGCTTGAGCAGGCGTTTACAGCAAATGCAGGTAGAAGAGAAAAATCACAGGGCCTGAAGCAGGAAGCAGAAAAGAATCCAGGGGCTATAAGGGATGGGTGGTGGGAGACAGCAATGGAGAAGGTGGAAATGGCTCAGCCTTTTCTCATTGTGTGTGGTTACAAGCCCCTTGTTCTGTTCCAGCCACTATTACCATGTTTCCTCATCATCACATTCTTTTTTTGTGCTAAGATGATGATGAGGACTCGAGTAGAGAACCTAAAAGCTGTGCTATACCACAGGAGGCTGATGTAGATTCCCTGTTTCATCCTTGACCTATGAGCTTGTAGGCAGATGGGCAGGGAAGGAGCAAGGGAGAGTGTGTGAGGGAAGGCAGGGGTTTACACGTTTGAAAAGGGGCGAGCAGTGATAGGAAGGGCACAGGGGTTGTCTCAGTAGCTAACCTGCCACCCTCTGCCACCGGGTACTCTACTCAGTTTCTCTACATTGTACTTACACATTTCTTATCAGCTGTGAAATAACAAATGACCATATTAGATAACCATTACTGTGTGTCAACAACTGGAAGAGGGGGGCTGTTTCAAAACAAACAGCAATTTTGTTCCTCCCTCCCCTGAAAGACCCAGTTTAAAATTGCATAGATGCCAGCAGGCGAAGCCCCTTGCACTTAGCGTAGGCTGAATACTCCTCTGTCTAAACACTCTTCTCTGAAGTCTGCACGAAGTACACTGGCTCTAGAAGAAGGTGGAGCTTCTGAGCCTCATTAATACTGTCTGAACGCATGGAACAGCGCAAACAGTGTTCGCTTCCCTTCCCTTTGCCATGGCGATCTTGCTGTGTGGAGCCCTCCTTCACAGCATGGCACTCCCCTGCCGGACACACACACTTGCAGAGGCAGAACGCTTCCACCTCCTGGTGCTGACTAGGGGGAGGTGGATTTTGGTAGGAAAAGCTAATATTTTGGTTTTCATATTCAGCACGCTATTCTCCTCATAAAGGCCAAAATGTATGATCTCTCCTCTCCAGAGGAGGAGGCTAGGTATCTATGGTACAGTTTAACATGAGTTTAACCAACGGCCACAGAAAACTACTGAAGAATTTTTTGGCCCCACTTCGTGAAGCACAAGAAGCTGAACCCTGAGTAAGAGATCTCAGTTTGCTATTATATTTGCAAGGTTGGTTTGTGCTGACTCATAAGCCAGCATCTCCTCCTCCTGCAGTGCTGCAGGTGTCACCAGTAGCAGCTGTGCTGCTTTCATGTTGATTTACACTCCGAAGCCTTGCCTGACCTGAGTCCTGCAAAGTCCAGGTTTTTTTCTTTCTCTGACTTGAGGACTGCACCGAAATGGATGCACTAAGAACTAGTGGAATGGAAAGTGCCCTGATGTTCTTAAATCTGAGTTAGTGGACTTACAAGATTTCTGTACAGTCTTCAGCTTCAGAAATGCAAAAGCTTGTAGGAAAAATACTGTCTTTGTTTTTGAGTGATGCTGAGTTTCTCAAATTGATAAGTTTTCTGACTATTTCCTTTTTTTGTAGGCATTTTCTCAGCAAGCCCAAGATTTGGCGCATTACCTAAGATGGCAAGTAAGTTGTACCCAATTCAAAAAGGAAAAGAAAGGTTATTTACAGGCAATCTGCAGACCTTTGATGCTTCTCTCTGAATCTCTTTTCAAACTCTTACTTTTTTTAAATTTATGAGATGTTACTGCAGTGCTTTGGGATATCAGAATTCTGCTGTGTTTAAAAATAAACGTTTGAAATAAGGTTCTTTTAATGTAAACATTTTCAGTAGCATCTTATATTTACTTAATATATCCTCTCAAACTGGTAAAAACTCCGATCTCACCTATAAATAATGTCAGCCTCATTGATCAGCCATGCTTAGCAGATCACACCGCTTATGGTATCAAGGGTCCATCATAGTATATATAAAATAGTGTGTTCCTTTTCGTATGTTAATTTAATTTATCTCAACTGTCTATTTTATGACCACGTTGATAAAGACAACAAATAAAAGGCTAGAAACTGTACAGTATAGTAACGTGGCTTTTAAATGGCGAGAAATTAAGTTGATTCCCTCTGCAGCAGCAGTTCAACAGAAAATTGAGGATGTTGAAGTAATATTTTTATTCTGATGCTGTAATGAGTGAAAGCCCCAGTACGAGAGTGTGGCAGGCTGATGTTCCAGCTTCTCAGAAGCCCTGAGAAGATAAGTGTTAAAATTGCAGTCATCAGCAATACATGGTGTGCGTGCAAGGGCAAGAGAAATTAGTACTAACATTGTGATTTCATTTCGCTTTGGGCTTTCTATATAATCTGTTCCTCGGAATCTGAAGTCTTGTAATTCCAGATGAATATGATATCCTTTTCCTGTCTGCGTTGTTTTGGACCAGTTGCTATGTCTCACGATAGGTAGTAGGTTTTCAATAGTTATTAAAAGCATCCCTGTAATCCCTGTATAACTTCACATGTGTTTGCAACATGTTTTGAGAAGACATGTTACATACAATTCATCACATAATTATTAAAATGGAGCCAATTGCATACTCGTGATTTTAGCTCTTGTATTAACAGTGTTTTGTTATCTGTCTTTATAGTTGCTGGTGTCTTAGGTTTTGCCATTGGAAAGATGTCATACATAGGGGAATGCCAAAAAAAGTTTCAGAAAATTGGTATCGTACCACCTGGTCCACAAAAAAAAAGGTTTGTGCTTATTTAAATCATTAATCCTAGATCAAAATAATCTTTACAATAATAAACAATAATAAAGATAAAATGCAGCAAAACAATGAATTTATATTTTCTGATTAGGTCATGAAGTACTACTGATATTCTTAGGCTATTCTTATGTCAGTATATATGTCAGTAATATATAATATGTCAGTATTAGAAACTACTATTCTTCAGAAAATGCAAATTAAGCTCAGTGTATCACCTGTTATTAGGAAATCCATTATTTAAATGAAATTATCATACTTTTAAGTGTGATGGAACAACAGTTACTAGTTCTCTTTTCATCTAGGATCGTGCCTCTTAAGTGTCTCATGTTCTCCTGTTATATCACTCGGCCCTTTGAGTCCTCCTTTGTACCATACATCCAGCCAAATAACACTGCAGATTTTTTTTACACTATCCTCATATTTTAACAACAATTTCATTCTCAACCCACATTCCAACTTCTTCGTCTGTGGTTTTGCCCAGCCTTGTACTGTCATGCCAAACCATGAAGAGCACTAATTGCAAGGATATTTTTTCCACGTTGCAATTCTGAATCTACGATAGATCTCAGCAGTTGCTTCCTGTCACCTCCATGTTTTATTCATTGTTTTCTAAACTTCATATAAAGTACTCTGTCCCAACAAATCACAGTCTGACTTCCTTCCAAGCTCCTCCTTCGACTGCCAGTACTACTTTTCCTTCCCAGTTATGGCTTCTCATATGCACTTTTCACACAAAAAATGCATTTCCAAGAATCCTACCCACAAAATCATTGTCCTCTGTCTTTCAACATCTTTCCCCCAGACCAATGAAAATGCCTGACTGATAATGGGAAGCTTCCTCATTGTTCCTATATCTTCCACTTTCATTCTTCCCCCACATAACAGAGCTATTACTTCCCTCACATGGTGTTACACAAAGTGGCTATTTGTCACTATTTTGTATTACAGGCTTCGCTCTTAACTCTGCTCATTATTGATAGGTACAATGGCAAGGACTGTCTTTTCCTGCTTAGAAGATCCTATTATGTTTTGGTGTTTGCTGCAAATGGTAGTTAAGAATACTAATTAACGGGGGGTTGTTGGCTGAGACATTTAGATGTCATCTTTTGCAGTTTATGTCCTATAAAGCAGTTACAACAATTGGAGAACTCAGGCAAGAGACTACTTCTTCAAGAACATTTGGCAGCATGCTGTACGCTTGTATTAGAAGAATCCAGCAAAATTCTTGAATACTTTGTTTTCAATATTGTAGGCGTTGTCGTCATACTTGCAAGGAATGTGAAGCAAAATTAGGATCAAATGAGAAAGAAGGTTCGATTCCTTCAGCATCTTAGACCCAGGTAGGCAATCTTGAAATTTAAAATAAATTCTCATTTTCCATATTGAGTGGTATTCTTGTTTGAAGCCTTTGAACAATATAGTGAAAATCACAGATTTTAATCATGGATTGTAATCTGAGCGTTATTCAAGGAAATATTCTCTGTCTATGGTTTGCAATTTGTTTCTTCGTTTTTACCTTACATACCTTTCATGCTAATTTTAAATCCCTCATTTTGGAAGAATTTCTGCTTTAGTTGGAGCAGAGTATTGTTTATTCATCTAATTGGAGTTCATTTGGATCGACTACTTATATGAAAATAAATATCACTCCAACTTTTTTACTTAAGGATCAAATAATTATGGATAATGTTGATGTTTAAAAATACATTGAAATATTAAGAATCTAAAAGCAGACACAAGTTGGGTGTGCGTTAGTTTGTTCATCTGGTGGTTGGGTGGGTTTTTTTCATCCAGCGCTATGGTTTCGCCCGAGCCTTAGTGAGGGTAGTGTAGAAGCGGTGCTGGAGCAACCACATGCTGGGGCAGGGGATGTGATGCTTTCACCCCGGAAAGGGGAAAGTTCCCTTTGCAAAAAAGGAGGGTTTACAGACTGGAAGGGAGGGGAGTATTTAAAAGCACTTTCAGTCTTTGTCTATGAAAAACAGGCCAGCAGCTGGGCTTTTTAAAAGCATTTTCACACATTTTGCTTGTGGTAAGCTGTGGCCTACATTTCTCACAGGCAGGAGAATGTGTGAAAGTGTTTGCAAATAGCTTGGCTGCCTGCAGGAGAGGAGAGCAGAGGGCCTCATTGAAATTGTGCCATCTGAGTTTGTTATGGCTCTAACTGTAGTTTGGAACAAAAGCCTGATGAAAAAATTGTTGGATTGAGTCTCTTTGGCATATTATGTAGGAATTTAGACAAGGATATTGATTATGGTCCCTTTCTTGCTCTGAAGTGCAAGGCTGCAGACGATCTATGAGGAGGAGTATCCTAGCAGAACCTGTTTACTTACCCAGAAGAGATATTTTGATGAATTTTTACTATGCAACAATAAATTATGGCAGTGAGGGATGTCTTTCAAGCCATCAGAATAAATTCCTGGGTTTAATCAACTTTGCCACTGCATGAACGTTTTATATCAAGAGCTGCAAGTGCTCAGCCACTAGCAGAAAATGCGCTTTGGCTTAGGCTCACCTCATCGGGCTGCTGCCAAAATGGGCAGTGCTTCTCTTGTGCCAGCTGTGGAGAGCATCAGCTCACTGCTCTGGCTGGGTACCAGACCCCTAATGGTGGGGGAAATCAAACCTTCCTGAGGGGCAGCTTCCTGGTGCTAGCACGAAGGAGGGAGCGAGCCAGACTGGGAAGGAATGACACCCTAAATCCACTAGCGGTTGTGAGCTTAATTAAGCCCTTGCATTACTGAGCTGATTAACTGATTCTGAAGATTTTCTCTCAAATAAATGTTTACTTATGTAGGCCAATATCCTCACCTATTTCAAATAAGGACCCCAAAGCATATTTCATTGAGGATGGTCACTTAATAGCAATTACCTGTGTAGCGGAGTCAAATGGTGGTGGTGGGATTTACTTCCACTGTTTGTCAGAGCTGAGCTTGGTGAACCTGAAATCCAAACACATTTTTTCAGCTTTTTCCCCTTTTCAGCCTTCCTCTAACAATATTTTTTCTGGTGTATAAGTATAAATTAGCTTTAAATAAATTCCAAATTGTCTCAAATACAAAGGAGTCTTGCAGCTGTATGAAGGGTAGAATGTAGGATGCCACAGGCCCCTCTGTTTTCCTCCTACAACAGGTCCTGAAATTGATTGCTGCACTTTTTACCAGTCACTCAGGTCTTCTTGTTTGTTTTTTAAAAGGGCTAGAAAGCTTTGTCAGAAACATAGTCGGGGGGGCAGGGGGGGAAAGTATGACAAGTGTATTCTTTTGAAAGTGTAATTGCTGGAAGAAAAAGCCATTCTATTTGGGCCAGTGTGATATTTTGAATTTGCCAGAAATCAGTGTTGATGGACAGGTTTTAGAAACTTAGGAAAATAAATACTGGAGATACTGTGTTGTTTTCTGTGTTGTTAAACAGTGAAAATAATGACCTCATAGCCTCTTTTATGTTTTAATAACAATTCTTAATTTAGCATGCTATGCTCTAAAAATGTACAGAGACCCTACTGAGCGCATCTCACCCCTGTCCATGCTAAACGTGTATTGGAAGCTCTGGCATTGCCTAGGAGGACCACCCAGATAAAATTATTCTCATTTTGATGAATCCAAAGAGAATGCCTTTTATCCTCAGGGACTTTGCAAAATTTTCAGAGAAATCACCAAGAAGCTGCACATTTCACCTCGAAAACAAGGTGCCACTCAGCTAAATAACGGGTCCTTTCATTCCACTTACAGGTGTGGTGAAGATGTTAAAAATCTTACGGATCAGCTTCTTCTTTCAAGGCTTTATTCTGTAGAGAAGAAATAATGTCTTTGGTTTGGTGTAAATCAGCTTATTTGAAGTAGTTGCATAATGTTACGTAGAGCAAATTCAGAGCAAATACCAGTTCCTTGTAATGCACTTCTTGGTTTTTCCTGTTATCTCTCTTCTCAGCATGTTTTGGTTTATTTTAGCTCTTAGTGCTGAAAAATTAAATTTGTCAATTGTATTTGGATGCTGGCAATACTTTGTGTAGCAAGCAAAATGGCATACCCTGGAATGTTTGTCTTCTATGTCAAAAGGAAAGAAAGGGTGCAAGGATGTTTAAATGATTTTGCTGTTAACAGCTATTCAGTCTCTGAGCTGACTCCTTGTTTATGGACTGTTTTAAGAGGACTAAGCTAGAATCATAGAATCACTTGGGTTGGAAGAGACCTTCAAGATCATCAAGTCCAACCATAAACCTATGCCAAAACCACCCCTAAACCATGTCCCTCAGCACCACGTCTGCCCGGCTTTTAAATACCTCCAGGGACAGCGATTCCACCACCTCCCTAGAAGCTCATTAGGGTGTTGTCACACTGCAGTTACGAAGCTGAACCAACTTTTAATAGGCGAGAAAAGTCCATTTTGCCAGGGATATCAAAAGCATGTGCCACATTCATAACGAACAAGAAGATAAAATATTTTGGAACAGTTTATGGTGTGCATGCAATCCAAGGCTAGTAGATGTTGAGAAAAAACTAGAGGGCACCTGCTCTCTACAACAGGCATGACACAAACTTCTATGAAATATGTCAGGAAATCAAAAGCAGACACTTCCCCTAAACACAGTGATGGCGTTCACAGGGAAATCAAATGTACAGCTACTGAAAAGTTCAGGCTTCGCTCTCAGTTTATGAAGCCTGTCTTCTGTGGGGGTTTTTTTTGTTTGCTTTTATACTATGCCTGTGGTGAGTTCCCCTCTTTTGAGCCAGCTTCTTTGGGCTTCTTTAGCTGGGCACAAAGAGATTCTGCAAGCAGGATATCTAGAATGTAAAATTTACATTTAGCAAACTATTAGGCTAAATACTCACCACTCCTGATAAAGCACTTGGAGAGTCTTTCCTAGCCAGGCAGAAGGGTTAGACTAACTAGCCTCCCTGATTTTTACTGCTGTAAGATTTTATACCTTTCCAAATTGATGTTTGTCCTTTTGAATTCATGAGCTGCTAAGAATCCCTGTCTCAACAGGGGCTTTAATTTTACGCTTTTCACCTTTCCACAGACTTTTTCCACAGCTCTTTCTCTGCAGTCTGAGCCAAGGGTACACAGCTGAGCTGTATTAGGGCTGATGCTCGGTGGAGGGACAAGCCTTGGGGAGCCTTCAACGGGGGCTCCAGGGAGGGAGGGTTACACAACCGCTGGGAAGTCAACCTGCTTTGTGAAAATAGTGTAGTTATCACAGGTGTACTGTGATAGCCAGCAAAACTTGTGTGGGGACATGTGTTGGCTACCTTCCCTTCATCTGACATCTGCTGTGAAGATAACAGAAACAAACTGCACCAAGGTTAGTCGTGCCTGGGTTATCTGAGGCAAGCCAGTACGGCCCTGTGATGCCACGGACACTGATGCATGTGACAGGGGACCTTTCATGTCCCATTCCCAGAGGTGGTTCTTGTGGTCAGTGTTACCTCCAGGGGTTACAACTTTGCAACTTAACTTTGCTTTACATGTAATTTTGTTCAGGCTTCCTATTACTTTGCTGTAATAAATGTACAGTTATATAGAAATGACTGTCATTTTTTTCTAATTTATTCCCATACTTTGCAAGAAGCAATACTCTGATTAGCTAATTGCGTGGAGCAAAGTGCATGAGTTACTATGATACTGTTATCAAAAACAGGCTGGCTGTGAATCTAAGCTGTATTAATACTAAATTTGTGCGTATCAAAGGAAAAATTTAGCACAGCTCACAGGCAAACTGTTCTTTAGAAGGCCTTTAAAAGCATTTTTCTGTACTTTAGAGGATTTATGGCCAAATAATTTTTTAAGCCTATCAGGTGTCAGACTCCACATAATACTCCTTGATTTCAGAAATAACAGGGCGTATGTTTTGGCAAGGTTGTTATTTAATTTTGTTAAATTACAATTTCTCCTGCTTTGCACAACCAACAATCTAGTCAAGTGTGCAGCTGGGCTACAAGCCTTTATAATGAGGGAGTAATGATATTGCAGTATGTCTTAAATATAACTTTAAAATTTTAAAATAATGTACAATTTAAGTTAACTGGCTCTCCCGAAAGCACCAGCTACAAAAGGATAGGGATGACTCACAGCACATTCTGCACCATGTTACTTAGTTGGATAAAACTGGAGCCAACTGGCTTCCATCGTGCTGTGACTTAACAGGTGTGTTGGAATTTTCCTGGTGGCTGGATGCATGTTGTAGGGGTGGAATCAGGCAGATGCTGGATTTTTTAGCACGGAATGGTTTACAGGACCTAGTTAAACTTTTAAGCTTCGTGAGATGTGACAAAGAAATCTGAAAAAGTGCCGTGTAGTTCACCAGAGAAGTTCTGTAAGAAAGCAGGTGTTGGGCTGTTAGTAGTTGTGCTGCATGATGCAGAAAGGAATATTTAAATGCATACTAATTATTTTACATTATTACTTTATGCAAAAGGGAGACAGGAAGAGCTGGACAAAACCTCATGTGCTCTCATGGCCAGACCCTCATGATTTTTCCACTTGGGAAGATAAGCTCCTGAGGGTTAACAGTGCTCTAAGAACTGTAAGTTAGTACATCCATTTTGTAGTAATTGTGCACAATTTAATGAGCTAACCTATGTTGACTGTTACTGTCATGCATTCTATACAGGTAGGTTAAAGAATTTGGTTTTTAATTGAAGCAAAAGTTGAATAAATTGAATTTAGAAGTGACCTATTAAAAAAAAAAAAATAGGGAAAGATTTGAGGTTATTGGTTGCTTCCATAATCTTTATTTCAGTCTGGAATAAGAGGGGAAGAGATCTCCAGGAGGAAAAGTAGTTGACCTTACAAAGACTCAAGCATTGTTTATATAGTGCTAAAACTTTTCATAGTATTTTCTTCTACTAATGATAGGATATACATTGCTTCTTGGAAGGAAGGTGTTGCAAAAAGGCTAAAAAAATCCAGTGAACATACATAGCTTCCTATTAATCATTTGCATCTGGAAAACAGAGTTTATTCCCTTCACCCAGAGACTAGGGAGTTTAACTGTGTATTTAGGAATCTCACAGCTTATTTGAAGTCCATGTCCTTGCTAAAATCAAGAAACAAAATGCATCCTGCAGCTGCAATGCATGCAAAGTGAGTAGCTTTATGTAAGCCTCAATCCACTCCATGAAATTATCGACGAAAAAGGGTCAGAGTAGAAGGGGAAAGCTATAAATTACATTAACCTCTAACAGCTGCAATAGATTGCTTGTCTTTAGGGACTTTTATATTAGATATTTGAAATAATTTTACAAATACTGTATTGAATCTAAATTTTTTAAAAAAAAAAGATTGTGTTTTAGAAGAGAAAGTAATTGTAGGTTGAGAACAAAGCACATTCCTATTTAAATCCTGACTTAGTAGTTGGACTTTAGGCAAGCCAGCTGGTCTATAATTCTCTTCTAAAACTGGGAATGAAGGGGATATGAAAGTTCACTCTCCGAGTTTGTATAAATCCCTATCAAAAAATAAGATTTGGGGCTTACTACATTTTGAGAGCAGAATGAGAGAATGGGGCATGCTGCATATCCATAGTTGTGGGGAGGGGAGGGCTCTGGAGCAGGAGTTACGAGAGGAGCCTGCTGGATGAGGCCAAGTGGGAAGTATGAGGAGGCCACTAGCTGAGGCACCTCTCTGGTACCGCTGACAGCAACGCTGACTTAAGAGTGGCAGCTTCTTCCTCCCGACTGTTTCTACCAGTGGAAGAGCTGCTGGTAATTTGTCCCACTCGCCCGACTCGTTCTTGACATCACACGCAGAAGGTCCATTTGAGGGAGCCAAAAAACAGGATCCAGCTTCTGGCATCAACATTGCAGTAGTTCCACATCTTGGAAATACTAAGCCACTTTTACTTACAGACTTAGCTTTTATAAAGTGTACTGTTTTCCCAAGTATGTGCTTCATTTGAGGAATCAGCTCTAAAATAGGTGGATTTGTAAAGTCCCAAAGTGCCGTAAGTGTACCTGTGACATATTATGAAGATCATTACAGCTTTCACAGCAGGATGCTAAGCCTTACAAATATATTAATATTTTTTTGAAACAGTAGACATGGGAACAAAAGGACCTACTCCATGCTGTGCACATGCTTTTGTATGGGATGTTTTGTTTTCTTTTTTTTTTCTTTTTTGTAAGTCTCATAAGAAAATGAGGTTTTTAAGAAAATAAATGAGACAGTTCTCCCAGTTTAAAACCTAAAAGGATTGAGAGGGCTTCGGGGACACACCAGGGGGCATCTGGTCAACCTTTTAGCAGATAATCTGATAAAGGAAAACATGACTAAGTTTCTTGATGACAGAGTGATAGAAGAGCTAGGAAAAAATCTCAGTACTGAGAGACTGAGTAATAAGCTTCTTTGTCACGGGGAAAAATACTAAAACTGCATCACCCAGTTGGCTTTAAATTACTCTGACATTCTCAATGCAGGGATCTGGGAGTGATTTTGCCTGGTTTTGCATAGTTGCAAGACATCAGATCAGTGGTCTATGACAGCCAAAAGGCAAGTAGAACATTAAGAATTCCCAAGAAAAAAGTGGGGAAAAAATAGATTATGCTACAGAGCAATTCTATGGCATGTCCTCATCTTGAAAATTGCAGTGCCTCCAATCCATCTCAAAAAGCATACGACAGAGCTGAGAGACAGAAAAAGCTGGGGGAAGACCAGAGGTACAAAATGGTTTCTTCATAAGAGATTAAGGAACTCATTTTCCAGGTTGAAAACAGCTCAAGATGAGGAATATGGGATCTATAACGGTGTGAAAGATGAATAGGGAACGAGGAATTGGTTTTTGTAAAATGACAACCAGTCAGCACTCGGCGAAATCAAGGTTCAAAACAAAGAGAAAAGAAGCACTTCTTTATGCAGCACGATTCCATCGTGGATCTTCTTGCCACAGGAGGTGCTGGAACCAAAATAACTCCAAAAGGCACCATCCACACAGTGTCTTGGTGGCTGTGAAACATCTGGATTTGCATGACCCAATTGCAGCCTTTCTCTCGGGAAGCTCCTCAGCTCTGATCAGAGGAGGACGGGAGCGCATACTGATGAAGGATCTCCTTCTAGAAGGATCATTAGCCAGCGTGGGAGATAGGGTGACCATTACGGTGATCCTTATATTCTTACAGCTGTTGAAAAACCAGGTTGAGAGCCTTGCCACAGGAAATAAAACTCAGGTAGCTAATACCTAGGAGTGGAGACTGAGACATCTTCATGTGCAGACAGCACAAGATAAAAGCTTCCTGAGAAAACACACCTTTAAATCATTTTAACTACAATATAGTGCTTTTCTCTGCTGATGAAGGGTAAAAAAATACTAGTGTGAGAATGGAGGTTTTTCCCCATTGTTTTTGACATACAGATTGCTCAAGAGCAATGGCACTTCCAAAGCAGATGCTGGAACCTTGCATTAAAAACCCCCACTTAGCTGAACTTTTAAGTGCTACTTCTTGCACACGCGTGTTTGAGCGTTCAGCAGCAATGCTGCGTTGGTCACGCACATCGGCCAGCTCAGGTATCCCAGAGCAAGAAGCAGCTTTAAAGCTTCCTCCCAGTTTTAAACCTGCTCTTCACTCAGTCTCACATCTCTCCCCAGCAAGGTCATGGAGCAGATCCTCCTGGAAACTGCTAAGGCACATGGAAAATTAGGTGATCGGTGGCAGCCAACATGGCTTCGCTAAGGGTAAATTGTGACTGACAAATCTGGTGGCCTTCTATGATGGGATTACAGCTTTGGTGGATAAGGGAAGAGCAACTGACATCATCTACCTGGACTTGAGCAAAGCATTTGACACTGTCCCGCATGACATCCTTGTCTCTGAATTGGAGAGACATGGATTTGACAGATGGACCACGCAGGGGATGAGGGATTGGCTGGACAATTGCACTCAAAGAATTGTGGTCAATGGTTCAATGTCCAAGTGGCGACCAGTGACAAGTGGCGTTCCTCAGGGGTTGGTACTGGGATCGGGGCTCTTTATCATCTTTGTTGGCAACATGGATGTTGGGATCTAGTGCACACTGAGCAAGTTTGCTGATGACACCAAGCTGTTTGGAGCAGTCGACACACTGGAGGAAAGGGATGCCATCCAGAGGGACCTGGGCAGGCTTGAGAGGTGGACCTGTGCCAACCTCATGAAGTTCAACAAGGCCAAGTGCAAGGTCCTGCACATGGGTCGGGGCAATCCCATGCACAAAAGCCAGCTGGGCAAAGAATGGATCAAGAGCAGCGCTGAGGAGAAGGACTTGGGGGTGTTGGTGGATGAGAAGCTCAACGTGAGCCAGCAATGTGCGCTCACAGCCCAGAAAACCAACCACATCCTGGGCTGCATCAAAAGCAGCGTGGCCAGCAGGGCCAGGGAGGGGATTCTGTCCTGCTGCTCTGCTCTGGGGAGACCTCACCTGCAGTGCTGCACCCAGCTCTGGGGCACCCAAGATAAGAAGGACATGGACCTGTTGGAGCGAGTCCAGAGGAGGCCACGAAGATGCTCAGAGGGCTGGAGCACCTCTGCTGTGAGGACAGGCTGAGAGAGTTGGGGTTGTTCATCCTGGAGAGGAGAAGGCTCTGGGGGGACCTTATAGCAGCCTGCCAGTATCTGAAAGGGGCCTGCAGGAAAAGGTGGGGAGGGACTCTTGATCAGGGAGCGTAGTGATAAGATGAGGGGTAACAGTTTTAAACTGAAAAAGGGTAGATTTAGATTAGATATTAGCAGGAAATTCTTTACTGTGAGGGTGGTGAGGCACTGGAACAGGTTGCCCAGGGAAGCTGTGGATGCCCCATCCCTGGAAGTGTTCAAGGCCAGGTTGGATGGGGCTTTGAGCAGCCTGGTCTAGTGGGAGGTGTCCCTGCCCATGGCAGGGGGGTTGGAACTAGGTGATCTTTAAGGTCCCTTCCAACCCAAACCACTCTATGACTCTATGAAAATTACTTAATTTTGGCATTTCGTTTACATAGAAGCTAATTTTAGCTTGATTAAAAAAAAATCTAAAGCACTAGAAATGTGCTTTCTCTGTGGATTAGAGAGAGCAGAAAAGAGCACATAGCATTCCACGTAAGGAATGAGTAGAAAATTTTTGGGTTTAGACGCAGTTCATGCCAAGATTGCATATCCTGAAAATAGAGTCCTACGTCATCACTGAGCAACTGGAAAAATAACATAACAGTCATATGCTATGGATTTTTAATCCTGGGTAATTTGCTTTGAGTTTTGGCAAAGGCAACCTATCAAACTCTTAATTTTGCTTTAAGATTTTTTTTCTCATTTCAATAATAAGTGCAAGTTGTATTTGAACGAATATCCTTTGTATCAGGCGATTGTGCAATGGCTGTACCAAAAATCCTGCAGTATCCCCTTCTGGGAGTAGCTCATACAAGACTCTTGCTTTTTAGTTTTGCCTTCTGTTTCTGCTGAACAGAAGGCATTATGACTGCGTGCCGAAACTGCCTACCATTCCGTTGTGTGTCGTAAAATCTCAGGAAATTTTGTATTGACCAATCAAAAAAACCAGTAAACAAGTGGTGTTAAAACACTAATATATAAGTAGCATAGTAACCGCTATTCTTTAACATTAAAGAGAACAAACAGAAACAAATGCTTTAAATCCCGTTAATGTCTGATTCTTCAAGTATTACACTGTTTTCATCTGAAATAAATATATAAAAATTATGTCCCCGAGAGATTGTCATCTTCTCTCCAGCAGTTCTCTCAATAGCTGTTAGATCCAAGAATCCATGTCTTTTTCATACCATTTTATAACCTGAACAGGTATGCATTTCTGATTTTGCTACGTTGCTTGACTTGGGCTAAATAAAAATACTAGCTCTTTTATTTTCCTGTTTGGAAAGACTAACTCACTTGATGGTCTTACGAAGTGGAAAACTGCGGTTATTCGCATGTAAGACTCCCTGGTGCTCCTTGGTTCAGGTTCTAATGCAGCTACTCAAAGATGCCTCAAAACTTCTGTCTGGTGCTGGTGGTTTGTGCCCAGTTCTTACACGAGCAAAGAAAATGCTTAAAAGCATGAACTGGAGGCATGTCTGTGTCCAAACCCGCGTCGGCTTAGCTGAACCAGCACAAACCCGTACGAGCAGACCCGCGGCAAGAGCCCGAAATAGTAACGAGATGCAAATTGTCCCATTTACTGCCTTGAGATTAAAATCTGAACACCATTTGTTGATTTCGACGGACAACTTCATAGGTGACCAAGCTGCAAAAAGCAAACAGATATTTATAGTGCTGTTGTCTTACTTAAGAGATGAGAGAGAGAACTTACTCTGGTGGCAAGTCGGAGAGGCTGGGTGGCCAGCAGAGCCCTGCTGGGAAAGGTTTGGTGCCTGCGCCACAGCCGAGGAGCCGAGCTGGGCGGGCACCCTGCGGAGGGCACGGGCTGGACCAGCTCCTCACTAAGGGCCACCAAACAGAGACTCCAGCACGGGGAAAACAAACAAAGTCTTTGGGCAAGTCAGGATTTCTTCTGGAATCTCAAGGAGGCAAGAAACGTGTGGGTTCGGTTTGGAAGAGGACATACGATCTCCCCAGGCTTCTGCAAATCTGCTTCCCTTTCATTAAGCTAATCAAATTACTTTACATTTACGCTTTTCTCTGTCATGTAGATGCGTCCCAAACAACATTAGTAGGAACAAACCCCTGGAAAGGTCAGGTTGCGTGCTTGCTTGGGACTCCAAGCGTGCCTGCTAATTTGGGGAAAGACAAAACCATTCAGCAGCAGGATTTTGTGTGTGAGTTAGTACCAACTGCCCTGAGCATAACACTACTAATACCTTTACTCTGGCCATGCAACTGCTTACTTTTAAGACTTTTAAGAAACTGTGAAAGCAGTTACCTTAAAGCTTCTTTAGAAATGTTCATAGCGAAACATTTGGACTCATTTCCCGCTGTTGAAGGTATAAGTTAATTTTTTTTTAATGTAGTTAAAGTTTATTTTGTGGAATAAAAGAAAATTTACTTAGCTTTACAATAAATATTGAGTTAATTCACATTTATTAACAAACATATGGGTATGACGGCCCATAGGACCACCGCCACTGACTTTCTGGTTTGGCCAGATTGTAAATATACGTGACTGGCAATACAAATGGTAACGGAAAGTGGAATTCTGTGCTTTTTGAAGAGTAACGAGGGACGTATCTTCCAGGAGAACAACTGGCCTGGTTATTGAATTAAGAAAAATACATTGTGTATTAGCTGGAAATACACGTAAACGTAACCCAAGAGGGTCTGTCACGGACTTCTTTCTTTCTTCACACATTCCCCATTCTCACTGGTTCCTCCTATCTAGACACATTGTTTTCAGTGACAATAACCCTGCCCTCGGCTCTGGGACACTTGGATTCAGTTAAAAATCCCCAAAAGTCATTTAAGTGCAGTATGAGCAAACTGCTTACGGGTAATGAAATCATGAGACTGGAAAAAAATCACTTGGAAAGAAAATGGTACTAATGGAAGACACGGAAGAAAAGGGAAGGACAAAGATTGAGTTCCCACAGCTATTCAGTGAACTGGGGCTTCTACACGCACGTTGCCACAGCAAACTGAACGTGGCCCAGCTTGGACAAAATAGCAGTTTCCAAAACCCTATGAAATTAACAGCTATGACTGTGAACTCTCCTGTCTCTAATGCTTGCTAAGGACGTGAGGTAAAGCCAAAGAATTTTAAGTTGTTTGATGGTAAACCCAGCTTGTTCCAAAGTATGAGAAAAACGTGTCCTCTGAGAGATACTAACTAAACGCAACAGAGCAAAAACATAATATTCAATTGAGAAATCTTATGTAGATGCAACGTTGCCCTAAGCATAGACAGTAAACCTTTAAAACATTAATTGTGTATGATATATGCCTTTTATTTTCTCCACCAAGAACGAGAAAAAAAATTCTAATACAGTTTATGTAAAACACTGTGTTTTACCACCTAAAATAGTAATTTGATGCAAGACACTTTGAAGGAAATCTCATTTTCAGATCACGGGCTTCTGATAATCATATGAACCATGCTAAATCATATTAACTGCTAATTACCAGTTACCAGCACACAAAATGAGCATTCTCCAAACACTAGAGTTTGTGAGAGCTGGGGCTGAAATAGGCAGTAAGTGCTTTTCGGCACTTAAATGGCATAGGGTTAAATACTCTGCCCTCTGTGTCTACTCCGGACTAGCTGGTCCCCAGTCAGTGTCCTGTGAGGAGGAGGAACACCCAAACCACTGGAAGCACACAGAGACAAACAGGCAGAGCAGCACCGACACGACAGCACCGATTCAGGCGGGCAGCACGGCAAACGCCCCCGGGTCGAGAACCAGAGAACGGACAGAAAGAGCCGCATGAGGCCTTCCACCGACCCAGGGCTCCAGCGTGTCATTAAATACTTGATTACACCCCTGTGAGTTTACTGGCACAACAGCAACTTTCACAGCGAACGTCGAGAAATAGAGGGACTGTCACTTTTCAGTAGAGTGTCCACAACGCAGAGGTATTTACATTGATTCAGACAGCCAACTCCAGGGATGATCTTTCCCGTACACAAATAAACAACTGGCAGCATAAACATGCAGTAAGATTCCTGAGGGGAGAAAAAACCAGTTACTATATCCTTACATTCAAGTAAAACTTGAGAAAATCCAGTATTATCCCAAATCCTCCAAAATGAAAAAAAAACCCAGTTATTGGCAAGCTTATTGTCCGATAGTGTGCCTTCTCGGTGTTGCCATTTCCTCAATGCTGTAAGCCTGCTCCTGCATTTTCTCACTTCTTACTCATCCACGTTTTTCATTCATTCAAATGAAAAAGCATTCCTCCTTTTTTACAGATGGAAACCCACCACCGTATCATCTAAATCTTCTGCCTCCTGTTACTTGCCTAATTCACAACTAAGAAACTTTGTATTTTCATGATAAATCTGATCAGCTTTGGAATAGCCCACTAAAAACCACAATGTAATCCTGACAGACCTCGTGTATTGTCAGAGTTCTCTCATTGCAGCCACAAAAAGCATATTCTACAAAGTTATATTTTTGATAGAACTTCAAGGTTATCCGATTAGCACATTCCTTTTTTTAGAAGAACAGCTTTTCTGAAAGCAATCTTCCTGTTTTGAATATTAGAAGTAGTATTTGGCTTTTTAAGCATTCTCATCTTCCTGCCTTTTTTCCTCCTCATTTCAAGCTGATTGCTCTTCCGTACCCCCCAAAATAATCTTCTCATTCATCTGCTCTTGCTGCTAAGTCCACAAAATCACCAAGGCCCTGGAGAATTTTCATCTTGGTAGCTCAGTTATTTTTCATCTCCAGCAAGGACATCAGGAATGCTTTTATGCTATCAACTTCATCACGGTTTTTGCTCACCTAGAGGCAAAACCCCCAAATGATGCTGTGAGATGAAACGGCACAGCTGAGAACATGAGAATCCCTAATGGAAGACAACATTTTCATTGGGAGGGAGCAAGTGGTACAAACATAAGGAAATACTCTTCAGCAGTTTTGCCAACGTAGCTCTTTTCTTACAGGTAATAATAGTGCAATATTCCATTGATCCGGATCTTGTCTCCATAAGCATGGGGTTTTTATCATGACATGCACAAACTGAGAAATAAGGCTGAATAGACACAACCTACCATTAGCAGTTAAGATACCATTCAAACTTCCACCAAGGTTTGTCAGGTTTAACCTTCTGCTTTTAAATGGAGCTATTTTAAATACCGGCAGTTTCATTCAATCATTTCCTTCTGAAATGACTGTCTTAAGAGTCGTAGTGTGGACAAGTCAGAATATCAGTCTGAAGTTACAGCTGGCACCATGAAAACAGTTTTGCTGAAGAGTTAAGTACGTACTTCTGTGTTTGGCTCGGTTCCTCGGCCCTTTTTTCCCTGAATAGCTCCCAGGAGCATTCCAGACACTGCTAACCAAGCACAACACAACAATTTGAGGTTTCCAGCATATCCCTTTCAGACAAAACAAAGTGAGAGGTGAGTTCTACAGGTAACTTTAATGCAAGTCTTGAAAATTTGAGAAGATTCAGATATTTTTCCCTTCCCAATACATGTGATTGCATTTATTTACATATATTTTTACCCCTCGCTACGATTTGCATTAGTTACTGCCAGTTACCCTTTTCCTTCTTTAACATTAGCACAAACAGTTTATAGTCATGACGCCTCACAATAGCCTCGCTTGCCATTTATGCAAAACTAAAAAAAAAAAGAAATTAAGCCTTTAATCTTCTGGCAAGTTAGGATTTTCTCCTCATTTATTAATAGCTGTGCCTGGCGGAACACACCAAAGGTGCCGATACTCGTGACTAATCTAGATGAAGTTCGAGTTCGCTCACAGGAGATCATTTTCTTCAGTTCTTCATTCAGCTCTTACTCATCCCAGGTATCTCCATATTTATTGACTTTACCTAAAGAAAAGAAAAGTAATCACATAGGACTTAACTGCAAAATTTTATCTTATACAGTGCCAAAAAGTATGACAAAACGCATTATCATTTAAAGTGGTGAGTGGGGACAGTGTCAGTCACAGCACAACAGACATCTAATTAAAGCTACTTTTGAATAAACGGGGAGAAGAGTTTGTTAATCATTATTCTTTAATGAATTATTATTCAGTCAAGAGGCCTACTGTGCTAATTCCTGCTCTACAGAATTTGTAATTAGTTAGAAACAAATGTAACACGTGGATGAAACAAAGACAATTGGAGGAAATGGGCAAGGAATGTTATGATAAATAATGTGGCTACAGAATCTAGTTACGTGCACAACTGGATAGGTTCAGGATAGTTAAAAACACGTTCAAAGACAAACAAACAAAAATCAGTAATCCCTACTAGGAAACTACTCAGCCATTATTATTTGGCAGCTTCCTTTAGTATAGGAGTGAGTCAGAGCATTTAAAAAAACCCAGGGTGCTGGTCTTAACGGATTCATTGAGAAGTCTGCCGTGCGTAACAGAACAACAACCAGAAAGTGAAAAGATGCTCTCTTGAAAGTGAGCTGCAGAGGAGTCCGTAGCCGACTTCCATCACTGACGGGGTAAAGGATGGATCTCTACAATCCAGTAGGAATGCTGACACTCAGCGGGCACTCCTTGTTAAATCTACTTGCAGGCTAATTACCGAGCCCACTGTTTATTAATACCAATCTGCAGTGCAACCAGTGGAACAAAGCAGGACGCGTGGTCCTCGTTTCAGTGAGATGTCAGCAAACTTAGCTTAATGCACCCACAAATCTCTTTTAAGCTGATGGATAGTGCAGTGAGGCACAATGAGAAGCTCTCTCAAGTTACAATTTGATTTCCATTTCTATTAACCGTGACAGCTGAGCAGGCTGCGCTCATTCCCTGGAAAACAGTCCAGTCCAGATCGCTATGCAGATGCACGTATTTGTCTGGCCACAACGAACGGAGAAGGCACCAGCAGGTGGAAGTTAGGGACTGCTTAAAACTGGTTTAAACGTGGTTTGTTTTCCCTTATGTCCTTGCAAGAGAGGGCAGAAACCACAATCTCCTATTTGCTCGGCTGGGTCCTGGGATGCAGAGATAGGAGGGTGAACAAAGGGGTAACGAGTCAGGAGGTATGAACGGGCATATGACACCTAACGTGTCCAGTGTGACACGAGAAGCTAGATCAGATCTCAGCCCGCAACGTCAGTGGAATCCCTCAACTGTAGATTTAAATGTGCTTCCACCTGTGAAGCAGTTCTGAACTTTTTTATTCCCTCCTAAAAATACAAAGAGATACTCTTAAAAGTCTATTTACAAATCTCACGCACCGCTCAATGTAGTTCTATTCTCAAAGCCTGAGCGCAACCGTCAAACAGAACGCAGAAGCATAATAGACAATGCGATATTTGATCAACATTTTATAGAGGTCTTTTATAGACCTCAAATAACTAAAAGTAACGAAACGTTCTTCTCATTTCACGGCCACGAGATTTGCCAGGGGTTATGACAA
This sequence comes from Chionis minor, assembly GCA_013398295.1. Classification (NCBI taxonomy): domain Eukaryota; kingdom Metazoa; phylum Chordata; class Aves; order Charadriiformes; family Chionidae; genus Chionis; species Chionis minor. Next base: position 988,822 of record VZSF01004558.1, read on the forward strand.
GGTTTGCAGAATGCTGCATGCAAAGATTTCTGTGTATGGCTTTCAGGTGTCAGTCTAGGCTGTCTGTGTGGGGAGAAATACCTTGAAAAAAAGACATTGTGTAAATCAATGAAGTGCCAGCAGATGGAATTTAGAAGCAATCTGAAACTACGGTTTCAATAGTTTTTTAATGTCTCATTTGGTGTGGTGACGTGGTAAGAGAGAAAGGCTTTCATCCTTGAAATAACACATTTAAATCATTACCCAATAACTGTTTATAATTTTGTTTATAATAATCTCTCCAAAGACAGATGATCTGCAGAAAGTCATTCAGAAGCATGAAATAGACTGGCACTCTTGAGCAACACTGTTCCAAAGCTTACTATTATTGCTTCCGAACCTTTTGCATTAATATACTTTTCTTTACTTATTTACTGCCTCTTACGCCTGCTAGGAGGCGTTAGCTGTTCCTGCAAATCTTGTTGGAACGTGACTGATGAGACTGGCCACTGCAAGCAAACCCAAACGAGTCAAGCTGCCTAGTCCAGCAGTGCGTTAAATGGCCAAACGCTCCTCTGGCTAACAGCATTTTCACAGATGCCACACTAAATTAAGAAAGTTTGAGAGCAAGCAATTGTCAATGACTTCTGTGTCTCCTTTTTAAAAAATTGATTGAGTCCAAAAGTTGACTGAATGGCATCTCATTCTTCAGGACATTGCATTCTTATTTGGCTGTGTAAAGTTTTGTTTTTCACTGTGAAAACAAATCTCAATATTGCTGCCAAATACTGTTTCCTGCCTTTGAGTTTTAATGTAGAAAATGAACCTCTACAAACAATGCCTCTATAGAAACTCTAATTCCACATGAAACAATTCATAAAAATAAATACCCCCCCTTCAAAACCATCAACCATGTGCTCTATTTTGAGAGAACAATGCTATCTAAAACATACACCCCCTTCCAAAGCTAAACCTCTTCGGTATAGCTCTGAGCTCAGAGAATTCTTTGTTGAAAGAGGTTGCTCAATATATTCCACAAACCAAAAATCTGGCACCAAGCAATACGGCTGGAGAAGAGGAATTATAATTTGCTATTGGAAGATCAGTATTTCTGAAAAAAGAATTAATTCGAAATACGAAACTACAGACCACATCACGTATGACTTACCTGCAGATACTGTAAAAATAAATTGCTTAAAGGGTAAGCAGAATTAAGCCATTTTAACATTATTGCCAGTATTTGAGTTTACTACGTATTTCTGCAAATCAGTGTATTACCTTCCTTAACTGGTTTTTCCTGTGAAAACTTGCTTGGAGTTTCTGCCTTTGGTGGTAGCATTACCTCATATGTCTCTCTGTGTTTATTCCTTAATTCCTCATATGTGATGCCTTTTTTTTTACGACTTTCTTCTGGAACTGGAGCAGGCTCTGAAAAAAAACAACCCACCAAAATACCAGAAATGGCATCACGCACCAAAACTTGGCTACAACCTGTTCTAGAATGCCAGTTAATAACAGCTCAACCCCAAATGAAAAGGAGCGCGACAGCTGCAGTTCTACACGCATCTGAGAATGCATGTGGTCTTTAATTAATCCAGTCCTTTTATCCTTTCCATTTTGTCAAACGGCTTTGGAAGACTGGCAGTTAACTGCTTTCCTTCATTTTACCCAACGGAAATCCTAACCACCATGTATGTGGCAGCTGATGGATAAGATTGTTCTGGTCATTTTATGTAAAAATTTATGCTAATCATACATTTGATGTATTTATGATTTCTGAAGAGAAATCTAGGTGAAGCTCAAGGGTTTGCACTCAGGCTTTAAATTCTGCTTTCAAAAAATTGGGACTGCATCCATCCTATGTCACCTGATAAACATTTTATCCTTTTATCTACACTTAAAATGCAGAATCTCGGTTCTACAATTAAGATTCTACCAACTATTGATATTTGTGATGAAGCATAATTACAATTTCCTTGACGCATTCACATCTGATACTTTTATATAACTAAAACAGAGTTGCATGACAGGGCTTTTTTGTGAAATAAAACCTTTTCCGTAAAGGAGTTAAATAATTCAAACTGATTCCAAGTACGAAATTCTGCACTGGAGAGGAACTTCCTCCTCTGTGTACCAGAGACCTGAATTCAGAGCCGTGTGTTTCCCCGGCAATAGCGGAGGACGGAGTTCACACTGGAAGGAGGGGAACAGCTGCAGAGAACAGTACTTGAAAACCATTTTTGTCCTCCGTGAGAAAATCAGCTGTTGCCAGACAGAACACAATATGCATTCATTTCTCAGAAGATTTAAATGTTTGTCGCATTATAAAAAACAGTTTAAGGTCGCTGAATTATAGTACTGTAAAGTTACAGCACCACCGCTGGAGAAAATGAAATAACCTCAGAAAGGCAAGCAGACAAATAGCAGAGACTGCGGGTTATTCAATGCAGCAAGAGGGTGGCATATTCATCTTCATTTCAATCAAAAAGAACTTCAGCTCAGGCTGAGCTTTCTGTAGCTTTAGTTTCACAACAGATTAAACCTTGTAAGTTAATTTACAACCTTTACTTACAATTCGAGCTACAAAACATGACAAACACCCCTGAATTTAGCTTGCAGTTAGAACACAAAATTATACATATATTTATCTTTGAGTAAAAACAATTCTGGGAACTTCAAGCTGTTTCATTCAAAACCACGTACTGTACCGCGTCTGTTTGCACGGGATGAAAATACAGAGTTTAGTAAGAGAAGTACCTAAGAGAAAGGCAAGAGTTATTGTACTACAAACTGCTAAATATTAAGACCAAACACACCTTGAACAGTGTAATCAGTAATTCCTGTAGGTGAAGATTCATTCAGGGACGCACTGAACGGAACGGGTTCATAACTTGAGAGGGCTCTATCTGTTGAACTATAATCATCCGAATAGCTAGAAGAAACTGGGAATCCAGCTCTTGGAGAAGAAGATTCCGTAAATGACTGTGAAGGCATGTCTGAAAATTCCGATTTCCGACTGGAACGGCTGGAAAATAATACAATTAAATATAAAAATACTAATATTAAAAATGGAACTATAAGAGTAATACTACAGGCAGTTCAAGAAAACATTCTGCCATTTTAAATGGTTTAGTTTCCAACATGAATTATTGACTTTAAAAAAAAAAAAAAGTTTGGAGTGTTCTGTGGTTTTTTTGGTTTGGGTTTGGCGGGGGGGGGGGGGGGGGGGTGTGGTCTTGGTGGTTTGATTTTTTGGTTTGTTTTTTGTTTGTTTGTTTTTATACATTGCAAAGATCTATATAGCCCCTTTCCTAATACTCTTCCCTTCCACACAGAAACTTATACCTGAAAATCTCCAGAACAGAAGACAAAACAGACAAAGTATTTTGCACTTTACAAGACAAAAATGACAATCCCTCCCCCCAGGGAGTCTTCAGACAGAAAAAAGCACCAGACACAAATAGTACAGGGTGTGCCCCTGTAACTAGTGGTAGCATGAACTATAGTTATTTTTAAAGACCTTTTGGGAAGAATTTGCAATTTAAAACCCTTCGTCATTAGAAGCTGCTGTAATTGATCAGTACTGAACAGCAGGAGAAAAGGAGAATGAAGAGCTATCCTGGGGAAATTAAATTATGAAGGTTTATTGAGTTGCTGAATTCAGCAGAAACATTACCAAATTTTCTCTTAAGAGAAAAAGGTAAGATCATATAAAAAATATTCTGGAAACTAATGCCTGATATCCCAAAGCATTGGCTACATCCTCAGAATAGCCCTGCAATCCACTGCACAACGTGTCTCTATCAAGAAAGACACCACTTGGTGCCACTAGAACATCTCTAGAGTATTTATTCTTTTTTTTCTTTTCTTTAAATTTCTGCTTAGCGGTACTTTTAGTTTCATATAAAAACCATTTGCAATTAGTCTCTGTTTTATTCTCACAATGAGTGGACAGAGCTAAAGCATTTTATTGTCTCAATTATATTTTTTAAGTATGTGTAAACACGGCTTCAAAGAACTATCTCATGTTTTAGCTCCCTACCTATTTTTAACAGCAAATCAGAATTACTGAAATACAGTAATTAGTAGATGTATAATGACCATCAAAATGTAATGATTTCTATTGCTGGCTTAAGAGAGTAGTATGTATGGACAACAATGAGATTTGAATGAATTTAAATTAATCATTCAACCAAGGAAAAAAAAAAAGGAATTTATCACTTCGGAAATAAAATCTTACAGATACAAAAGAATTGGCCAATAAAGGCTGAAGGGACTTATTGGTACAGCAGATGATGGCATTTAAACGGGTTCTGCCCTGGAGTAAACACAGTTAACGATCGTGGCAATTTCTTACTAGAAACTGGAGGGAGGTGAAGGGACAAGTCCAGCTCCAATTCAGCTGAGTTTATAAAGTAAATGTATAAAGTAGTAATTCCTGAAGTTATGTTTGAAGCAATAAAAACATAAACATTTCAGAATAAAGGTAAATCTTGCAGACAAAACTGTCATAAGTTTGAATTTATAAATTAAATAAGAATTTCATCAAATCCTTTCTAAACATTTAAGGAATCTTAGCAGATACACAGCAGGACTACTTCTCGCTATCCAAACACTATTCTCCCAGTTTTGAACTAAGGGTTTAAGTGAGATACTCCGAAAGAAGTTTGCAATTAAAAACCACTTGAGGTAGAAAACATTTTGGAACAAAACAGGAAATAGTTTTAAGAACTTGATGAGTTTCTCATATGTAGAGCATAATGCTGTTACAGACGTAAAGGATTTAAACAAACAGCAGCCAGTTTGACCACCATGCTTCTTCCTGCACTGATATTGTTTACTGAGCTCTTTCCTTTGATAAACACTGAAATCATTTCCACCCTCTTCCTACTTCAATCAAACTAAACTATGGGAAAAAATTCCAGAACGTAACACTATTTTATTTCAATTAACTTCTTTTACTTCGAAACTAAGGATGCAAATTCTGCCATCATGCTACTGTAAGTAAATTCCCCAGGAAAACAATATATAGATTTACAAGGAATACATTTTGCGAAGTAAAATGTTTCTTTTTCCACTCCTCGAAGTGATCAGATACAGCTTCCTGAAAGTGGCAGATGGGGGGTAATAGGGGAAAGAAGGAAGGTGCAACTCTGGAGGTCTCTGAAAGCTGCAAATGATCTGTTAGCGCTTAAAATGTCCTATTCACAAATACATTTTAAATTTAAAAGAGTATTAAAGTCTTACTTATGTGAACTATGCCTCTGAGCTTGTCGTAGAACATCTCCTATTGGGGAATCCTTCAGTTTCTTAAATTTCTCACTACAGATTGGCAAGTAGGATATCTTTCCAGCCAGGTATCCACACATTCCAGCAACTTTTTTAAAAGGAAAAAAAAAAAAAAAAAGAGAGAGAGAGACGGTTTTATATGCTGTATCATAACATTCCACATAGTTTTAAAATAATAATTTCAAACAAATTCAAACAAATTATACCATATCTTGAATAAAAGGGGAAAAAAACCCAGTTTAGGTCTGAACCAAAACCATGCAGTTCTCATGTCTCTCTGCTTCTTCTGCAGACAAAGGGTTCTAAAAACAAACGCAACAGCTGAACAGAGACAAAGAGCAATGACTTAGACATGGCATCAGCATCACGATTTCAGCTGCTACTTGATGAATGAAAGGTGAGCAAAAGAAAAAAAAGAAAATAATTGCAATCAGGTTTTCCCAACATTCAGAAATAACAATTAACTATCAAAGACGATAAAACAGTTGGGAATAAACAAAGGTAATACATTCTGCTAATTTAATCCATCAGAACATTCAGATCTTCAAAAGGCTTTCACTAATATGAAAAGAATTCTGACTAAACTTAGTATTAGGCTCGGTATCTTCTGAAGAGGATTCTATGATATGGTTGCTGGCGGGCAAACTGCTGAATTAGCTGAACCCTCAAAATCAGTAGGCAAATGCTTTCCATTTAGTGCATGAACTGTTTTCACCTGCTAGACAGGACACAAGAATAAATGATCACTATAGTCCTTTCTGGGCTTAAAACCGATGATTTCCATCAACTGGCTCCTTCAAGTTTTACGAGTGGGTCAAACACAGTATGAAGGAGCATGAAGGATTCAATGGCAATTAATAGAAGTCTTGTTGTGGACTTTGTAGGAGAAAAGGACTAGACCCTTCTTTCATATGCAACGAGTATTTTCTAAATACAAAGGCTCTCAATCATCTATAAGCCAGAAAAGATTTAATTACCAGTAACATTAATCCTCTGAGGTCCTCACACTGTAGATTACATTGCCTGGGAATCAGTATAGAAGAGGATTTTACCCTACCCTGCTGTACTGCTACTGAAATTGTGATTCCCATTCTAACGTCTGTATTTTCAAATGGAGGTTAAAAATCCTTTTCAAAGGGAAAAGAGAAGAACAGCCACAACCACGAGCAAAGTTTACAAATGAGCCATGTAAGGGCTTAGCTGTTTAGCAGGTCAAAAAAATTGGAAGACACCTCAAACGCTATAAATATGTGCAAAGGGAAAAATTACAAGCCCCTAAAAGGAAAAACAGCCCAACAAGAATTCAAACTAAATATTTAGCAAAATGAAGCTAAACAGCAAAGATGATTATTCTTTGGCATAAATTACAACAGGAAGGTCTCCTTTTCTTGAGGCCTTCCAGTCAGGAAAAGTGGAAGCATCTCTCTGGAAGATGTTTTACCCAAAGTAATTATTGGCTAAAATACTTGGTTTCCTCTTATTACAGAACTAACAGCCAGGTGATCCACACTGTCAAACTCAGCACAGTAAATGAGATACTGCTGCTCTCTGCTTCTGCTGTATTCCCTGTGACGAGAGCTCAGCAAAGCTGCGCAGCGATTGATAGAAGAGGTCAGGTCCCACTGCGGGCTAACATGAAGTAGGACACGTGGATCTTACCCTTCTTTGCCGAAGAGGGATAGAGGACCAATAACTCTCTGCTATGTTGAAGGGGATGCTCTCAACGTCACGACTAACCAGAAGTTCCGTTAAATTGTCAGTGTCTAGAAGACTACTGAGAAAAGTTATGAGTAATTCACAGAATTCATAGAATCCACTTGGGTTGGAAGAGACCTTCAAGATCATCGAGTCCAACCATAAACCTACGCTGCCAAAATCACCTCTAAACCATGTCCCTCAGCACCACGTCTACCCGTCTTTTAAATACCTCCAGGGATGGCAATTCCACCACCTCCCCAGGCAGCCTGTTCCAATGCTTGATAACCCTTTCGGTAAAGAAGTTTTTCCTAATATCCAATATAAACCTCCCCTGGCACAATTTGAGGCCATTTCCTCCTGTCCTGTTGCTCGTTACTTAGGAGAAGAGATTGACCCCCACCTCGCTACAACCTCCTTTCAGGTAGTTGCAGAGAGCAATAAGGTCTCCCCTCAACCTTCTCTTCTCCAGGCTAAACAATCCCAACTCTCTCAGCCGCTCCTCACAAGACTTGCTCTCCAGACCCCTCACCAGCTCCGTTGCCCTTCTCTGGACACGCTCCAGCACCTCAATGTCTCTCCGATACTGTGGTGCCCAAAACTGAACACAGCACTAAAGCTGCGGCCTCACCAGTGCTGAGTACAGGGGCACAATCACTTCCCTGCTCCTGCTGGCCACAGTATTCCTGATACAGGCCAAGATGCTGTTGGCCTTCTTGGCCACCTGGGCACACGCTGGCTCATGTTCAGCCGACTGTCCACCAGGACCCCCAGATCCTTTTCCCCCAGGCAGTTTCCAGCCGCTCCTCCCCAAGCCTGTAGCGCTGCCTGGGGTTGGTGTGACCCAAGTGCAGGACCCGGCACTTGGCCTTGTTAAACCTCATCCCCTTGGCCTCAGCCCATCGATCCAGCCTGTCCAGATCCCTCTGCAGAGCCTTCCTACCCTCAAGCAGATCAACACTCCCGCCTAATTTGGTGTCGTCTGCCAACTTACTGAGGGTGCACTCGATCCCCTCATCCAGATCATCAATAAAGATATTAAACAAGAATTCCTACAGGCAGAAGAACATCCCAGAGTACGAACACTGCCATCTAGAAAACTGCCATCTTCTCAACTTCCCAGTAAAACCAAGAGGGGCAAAGCAGCAGAACATGCACGATGGAGACTAAAAAAGACCCGACTCAACTATGTTAGTTAGATAGAGAAGACCCATTACTGTAATCAGGCCTAGATACTCTTCAGAAAAAAAAATAATCTGCCACCCACAAGTGACACACACCATTATCAAAGCCAGCCTATCATCATCAATAGGTGCAGAAGCAGCGTGCTCAGATCAGTGACGCCAGAAGAGCGAGAACTGTCTTACTGTTGTTTAACACCCGCTAGCTACGAGCTAGCAGCGGTGCCTGGAACTGCGTACGATCTTCTTTTAGAACTCACGGAGGAAAAAACCCCAAACCAAAACACAACTGCACTGCTTCCTTTAATCAGATTTCACGGCAGGAGGAATGCGCAGTTAAATTATGAGACATAACTTGGACCTGTAAACTATGTCCCTGGCAATAGTTTTCAGGAAGACCCTGCAGACAGCAGGGGAACCTGACCTAAACAATATGAGGATGAAACGAAAACTGCTTAACTCAGGCCTTTTACACTCCAACTCCGTCCCAGAAAAATCCCTGTATTTGAAACGCACATAAATCACATGAAGTTATCTGCTGAATAACAACCAAAACAAACTCTTAGTATAAAATGAAAGTCCACATGCCTACCAGTGTACATCAAAAAGGAGAAGCCAGAAGGATTTTGGCTTATAACCTTAACATCAAGAATAGCCGGTCCAGTCCAGCTGCTCCTTATTTTCCCCCTTGATTTCAAAACTATTTCAAAACTATTCCTCCCATTTAATAGTTTTGAAATCAAGGGAGGAAAATAAAATAGAAGGAATGTAGCCCTTAACTAGAAACGTGCAGGTGATGTCGGGGAAACAGTAATTCAATTATTTATTAGAAACGTTTGCATTACAACATTGTTTGGCATTCAAAGAAAGCAAGTAGAATTTAGCATAAACAAATGGCAGCCCTAGTCTCTCACATTCATTTATCTGCTTAAACAGCACTTCCTTCACCACGAACCGTGGGGGGGTTACCCTCCTCCCACTGAAGTAAACTGTAAGAGTAACTGGCTGTAACTGGGCAGATTGGCAAGATGGCAACTTCCTGTTTTACTGTCATGTATTACATTGAAAAGGTTAAGTTATTAATTTATTTTTGATTATACTTAATCCAAAGCCATTCATAAGAAATTGCTGTTTTCCTACAATTGTACATACATAATGTCCAGGAAAAAAAGGCACCAAAATAGCCTGAATGGGACAAGTGAGATGCATGAATAAAGACCTTCCAATTAGGAAGGGAGGGGTGCGTGTACTCCGGCAAAGTAATTTAAACGTGTACAGTATCTATTTACAATGCTTTTATTCTAAGTTCTTACATCACACTTGTCAAGCATGTTCCAAATCTTACAATTTCATGGAAAGCCTACAGCCAAAACTTGTCCAAAACGTGCTGCACAAATAAGATGGTGAACGCATGAAATGCTCTGCCTCTTGACATCGCGGTAAGAGATGATGTAGTTAACGTAGCTAAAAAGTTGCTGACTGATAGAATTAACTGCAGGAAGGTGAAACTTATTCATCGGATGTATTAGATCATGTACCGCTATCTTCAGGCACAGCTGTACCAGTGTAAGCCCAGAGTGGAGTCACGGTTAATCAGCCAGCTACTCTCCTAGGAATTACATCATTACATCTGCAGAACAGGCTCCAGAACCGAAGGCAAAAATACGTGCTGAATTTATACGGAACTTTTACTTACATGCAACTTTAGTAAAAGAGCCAAATCTTGAGCTGTCCCTTAGAACACCTGAAAATGAGAATCACGGTAATTAGTCGTAAGTTATTAAGAATTCGGCAGAAAAACATCAACAGTGGTTATGTTTGCAGGTTGGTCTGCAGCTATGTTTGCAGGTAGCAGGTTACTCTTTTACACTTAACATTGAGGAAGATTCAAGAAAACCTAGCCACAAAATTATTCCCCACAAAGAAATTCCCCACAAAATTATAAAGATCTAAGAATTACCTCTTTAATCATATCACACACTACACACTATATAGAATATATTGTTTCATAATCACTGAGATAGCATTTGTCAAACAACATAAACTGAACATGAATTTGATTTCAATTTAAAGTTTCACTCTTTCTTTAGTTTTAGGAACTGCAAGTCATGGTGCTGAAGAGTCTAAACTTGTAATTACAAGTAAATTAGACATTATGTTATAGTAACTTCATTAACAGCAGAAATGTATTTCATCTGAGCAAATCCCAATTAACCCGAAGTATGTTTACACTTTACCTCTTCTAATTAAGAAACTAGTAGCAAGCATGCTCGCTGCAGCCAAAGGAAAAGCTGTGAAGAAGAAGAAAAGTTGCTTAAAATATGATTATCAGTATTCTCAACCACATTTAACAAAATATGCAATAAAATGAGAATTGCCAGGCCTTACTGAGCTTATCTGTATAAGTATATATACGACTGACAAACTATATATAAATTACGAAAAAATCTCAATTCTGGTTTTTAAGACCTAGTACAAATTATGCAGTTCTGGTTAATGAGTCATCCTGTCTTCATTAGACTTCACATTTCCTGAAATACAAAAGCCAGTGGCAGATGGGATAAAGCTCTGAGGACAAGACTCCAGGTCTGGCGACAGCACCGAGGTGCAGAACTTTCAACCAGAGCAGCACACGCAGTTCTTCGGGATGGAAGGCAGTTACAGAGAGGCCAGTGCCTCTAAAAATCTTCAATAACCAAAAGTCTTGATTGTGTTTTAACATAAGAACTTTGGAAAAAGTCTAATTTTTATAGAGAGATAAATTAAACTGATTTAAATTAGGTAAACCGTTTTATTCACCAGCAAATCAAAGAACAGGGCAGCTTTTTCGCGTAGCTTACGGATCAAACCCTACAACTCAGGGGTAGGGTCAGGAACGCAGAGAAGACAGCAAACATGGAAGAGCGTTCCTGCCTACTGCCATCAGCTTAACATTTCACATCGGGTTTTACCACATTGCAAGAGTCCAGGTGGCAGGAAACATTTGAAGATGGCAAGAAACAACAGGAATGCTTATTTCAAGCAACGGTAATTATGAATTGGGAAGATGAACTTTGAAAGTATTCTTCAAGACCACCATGCCTACACAAGATACAGTGACACTGAAATAACGAACATGACAGAAGACTAAATTTAATTACATTAAAGACTTAGATGTGTCATAATGAAGTTACATTTTAAGCAAGTCTGAAAACACAGATGATACAAAAAGGCCTAATGACTTTACCTTTATCTAGGGGAGAAATTTTTGCAGCACTAGATTTTTATAGTGCTTTGATGCCCACAATCTGTTAATTAAGTTCATATTTGAAAACAAATTATATTTTTGAATATTTGGACAGCACAGTATTAAAACTAATAATTTGCAAACTAAGAGTGTATTCCTTCACAACTTCTGACAGGTCTAAACTAGGTTAGGAGTCCAACCAGCATTTTAGGGTAAATATGACTGAAAAAAGTATCAACGACTCGGTTCACAAGCAAGATTACCCTAACACTTCAAAATAAATAATAAAACATTCCAATCTGTCAAAGATGAAAGCCTAGATGCTTTTAGAGATTCTAGACCTAGATTTTCCAAAATTTAGAGTTCTAGATTTCTGAGCTATAGAATGGCAGTGCAGATTTGAAGCTAAATTGTAAGAGAAAAAGCCCCAGGGAGGGTTAAAAAAAAAAAAAAAATCCTAAAGAACTTATTAGAGAGGACTTCAGTCTTAGTGGTTTGAAATGATTTACAAGCCCAACACAAATATTCTGGACATCAAAGACAGGTTATGCACTTTAGTGGAAACAGCTGCTAGTACGTCAGCATATAAATGACCTAAAATGGTAACTAGAAATTAAAAGAATAATAGGTAAATGAAAATTTCATACACAGAAATTAATATGAATAATTATTGAAGTGTAAAAAAAACCAAAAACAAAGGCAGCTAAATAAAGCTGAAAATATCGATGCTTTTCACTGCTATGGGCAAAAGGTACTTTTTCTGCTTCAGGAACAAAATCAGTTCTATGAAAACTAATGGAAGGCTGATATATCAATAGCACATAATTAAGGATGGTAATGCAATACACCCTAGTCAAAATGGTTGTATGGGGAAAAAGTCCTATCAATCTGGTGTGATTTGCTTAGCGAGATTAAAAGTGCAAAATTGTAGACTGTAATGTGAATTCGTATTATATGATGTGATTAAAAATTAGTAATACCAGTAAAGCATATATTACACTGAATTATGAAGCAAGTAGCAAGCATTTCTGAAATAGAAGCTGTCAATAGAAACTACTGCAAAACAGAGAGAGTTGGTAAGAACAGGAAAGAATTGATTACACCTTGAAATCTGGATACACAAACTGAAAATACACAGAATCACGGAATGGTGGGGGTTGGAAGGGACCTTTGGAGATCATCTAGCCCAACACCCCTGCCAGAGCAGCTTCACCTAAAGCAGGATGGACAGGAACACATCCAGGTGGGTTTTGAATATCTCCAGAGGAGACTCCACCACCTCTCCGAGCAGCCTGTTCCAGTGCTCTGTCACCCTCAAAGTACAGAAATTTTTCCTCATGTCGAGACGGAATTCCCTGTGTTGCAGTTTGTGCCCATTGCCCTTTGTCCTATCGCTGGGCAGCACTGAAAAGAGTCTGGCCCTGTCCTCTTGACACCCACCCTTTAGATATTCACAAGCATTGATGACACCCCCTCTGTCTTCTCTTCTCCACACTAAACAGACCCAGGTCTCAGCCTTTCCTTGTAAGAAAGACGCTCCAGTCCCTTGATATTCTTCATAGCCATCTGCTGGACTCTCTCCACCCTGTCCTTGAACTGGGGAGCCCACGACTGGACACAGGACTCCAGATGGGGCCTCACCAGGGCAGAGTAGAGTGGGAGGATGACCTCCCTCCACCTGCTGGCCACACTCCTCTTGATGCACCCCAGGATGCCATTGGCCTTCTTGGCCGCAAGGGCACACTGCTGGCTCATGGGCATCCTGTTGTCCACCAGGACTCCCAGGTCCCTCTCTGCAGAGCTGCTCTCCAGCAGGTCAGCCCCAACCTGTACTGCTGCATGGGGTTACTCCTCCCCAGGTGCAGCACCCTACACTTGCCCTTGCTGAACTTCATAAGGTTCCTCTCTCCCGCTCTCCAGCCTGTCCAGGTGTCCCTGTATGGCGGCACAGCCTCCTGGTGTGTCAGCCACCCCTCCCAGCTTCGTGTCACCAGCAAACTTGTGTACACAGAGTGCGAGCGTACACTCTGACCCCTCATCCGGGTCAGTGATGTGTTGAACAGGAGTGGACTCAGTACTGATCCCTGGGGGGCTCTCTGGGGGCACGCACCAGTTCCAGGCCTCTGACTAGACCCTGCGCTGCTGATCACAACCCTCTGAGCTCTGCTTTTCTCAATCCACCTCAATACACAAATGCACATAGTATCTGTGAATAACAAGAACCGATACACAGCCAGCCCGTACCTTGCAAAGGGGCATTCACAGAACACGTAATTAATCCAGCAAATACAACAATCTAGCTACAGGTAACGCAGAACAACGAAACAAAGACAGGTGGCCTAGAAAACAGCAACGGCCTTTAGGGTCTCCCAGTGAGAGAACAGCACAGTACACAACTCCTGAAAAAAATCTCTCAATTGCCATCATAGCTCCCTAAAGGGAAATTACTGAAGAGACTAATTTGGGGCTTCTTGACGATACCTTCACGTTATTTCTTCAGTCGCCGTCTAAAGATGCACAGGGCAGTAGGTTACGTTGCCAACCAAGAACTCACAGTAGAACACCTCCAGAAGAACAAAAACTCCCTCCCCTCTGGTCTTCCAGGAGAGGGATTATCAATAAGCTATAACCGACTGTCATCTTACTACTAATGAACCTGACTCTGTTCACTTATAAAAATGTAATGGCTAGATTTTAGCAAACAAGCAGAAGGTTTCCAGCTATTTGAATAAAAGTGAAAGACAAGAATGCCAAAGCAATGGAGAAAGATAAAAACCAGAGCTTTGAATCATTAATTCAAAATCATAGTGCCTTAGAAGTAGCCCCTGGCTGATGCTAAATTCTTCATCTGTCCTGGTTTCTGAAAAGCCACCTAATAGTGGCCAAACCTCTTGACCAGGTGTATAAAAAACAGGTACATCTTGAACCTTTGGATTACAGAAACAATGTTAAGTAGTAATGCCATCAATTATCAATGTTTTTGGGAAAAAAACAAAACAAAACAAAACCAAACCCAACAACATAACCTTGATATTTCAAATAAATTAAGATGAGACATTCCTTGAAAACAATGCAAGTGTATTATTCCTGTATACTAGCTGTAGTATAGAAATCATTACTGGCTACAGAATCGTGCTTGAGAATCCTGGCTTTTATTTACAGGAAAAAAAAGCCCAAACATCTGGCCATGCACAGACACGGAAATTTTCTCTAAAAATTGAGCTGAGTGACTACTCATACGTTGTTCTCTTCAGAAGTCTCCATAAAGATGGAAAGCAATGGTTCTAAGCCAAACTATTTCATCCTTGCATTCCAAAGAGAACAACAAAAATTGAAAATAAAAATGTAGAAATAACAACAAAAAAAAATATTCAGCTATATAAATAAATGAGACTCCATTAATTACATCTGTTTTCAGACTTTTAATAAACATATTAATTTAAAATATTAACTGTTCTTGTTATGAAGCATAAACCTTACAAAATACGTTGCACCTTCTATAAAATTCCTGTCCTGCAAACTGTAAATCCTACATGGATCAGCATTGACTGGGATGCAATTTTAAACCATGTGAAGCTTGTTAATGAACAGTTACGATATAATGACCCCGGCCTTCCTTCCTTAATGCCTCAGATAACAAAAACTAAGGGTGGAAGAAAAGCAAGCCAAGTTTGTCAGCAAACTGAACTCACCTCTATAGCGGGCACTCTCTTCAGCACATTCCTTGAGGAGTCGTCTTTCCTCCTCTGTCGGAACATAAGGCTTAGGTACTTCCCTCTTTCGTTAGGGAAATAAGTTAGAAAAGAATGAGCAAAAGAAAGGTTTTGGGGCGTTTTTCAATTCAAAACTTTGTCTAACTGTCACACCTCGTGGTGCCTGTACTTTCAGATAGCTATACTTGACGAACTGCTGCCTTTTGCCCATAAGCGTCAGGTGAAAGATGTAATTTAAAAAAAACACAACACAATGCTTCTATAAAAAAACATGGGAGAGCAGAAAATATTTAGCACGTGCTCAAATCCCAACTCGATCCACTCCTTTTCCTCCAGAAAAGCCGGCTTCGGTCCTCGCGACCGGCCTCTCCAAACAGATGAATTCTGACACATCATTAAACACCCCGCTTAAAACATTTGCTTTAATTACGCAAGGCGCGTTGTGCCTAATTACGCGTAGACGCGGTGAAAGCCGGCCAGCAGCGGGTCACCCTCTCCTGTNGAGGCCCAGCTCCTTCACCCCCTCAGGAGAAACAACCCCGTAAACGCCACCGGGGAGGGGAAGAGGAATTTCCCGCACCGTTCTGGCGGAGAGAACGACAAGTACCTCAGAGGGATCGCCCACCTCCCCGCTGCCGGGACCCTGCCCGGCCTCCATGGCG
>VZSF01004558.1:1010640-1054561 GCA_013398295.1 Chionis minor
GGCCGGGCGGCCGCCGAAGCAGCCAGCCCCGCGGGGGGATGGCGGGGCCGGGCGTGCGCCAGGCCGCTCGGGAATGGCGGGACGGAGCCGGGGAGGGCGGCAGGGAGCCGGGCTTTGTTCCCGGCCCCGCCCCGCCGCCGCCGGCGGGGGGTGCCCAGGGGCTGCGCGGGCGCGGAGGAGCTCCGGCGGGGGAAGGCGCGGGAGCCGGGATGGTCCCGGCCGCGCTCCCTCGCCGTGGGATGAAACTTGTTGTAAAGTCCCGAGCGCCGCAGCAGGAGCCGCGGGGGAGCGGCCGTGGCCCCGCGCCTCGCTGGCGCCGTCGCTCTCGGGTCGCGGTGGGACTGAGCTCGGTCCTAACAGCACCTGCAAACGTTCGGTTTCGCAGTCGCGACACGGACGTTACCGAGTGGCTCCGAGCATTGTAGGGGCTTAGTTAGTTTTCCCCCTTCTGCTTTCATCCGCGTACTGCTAGTGCTTTGGTTATGTGATAATTTTTGTTGACTGTAAATGACACCTGGCCGCTCCGCGAACGGTTTAGTTTATGTCTTAACCAGAAATCACTGGTCCGGTGATCAGGATTGCTCCAGGTGAAAAGTCCTAAGGAATCAGAGGGAAAACGTAACAGAACAAAAAAACCCCAAACCCAGTATTTTGCTGCTTGCTCATTCTGAATGAGTTGCGAAAGCAGTTTGCTAATACGGTTTTAAGGAATAGCAAGGCGGTCTGGAGATGAGGGGGCGAGAGCGTGACCTGGACTTCCTTTAGAATTACAAATCTGAAACGTGCCTTAGGAAAGAGATGCACTAAAGCAGAAAGTAACTACTTCCTTACTCTCATGGGCACCGCACATCTCCCAGGCTCAGGCTTCGTGTAGTGGGGAAGACCTGGATGGTAAGCCACCCTCATATAAATGCAGATGAGAAAGGGGAAGGTTTTTATAAGTTATTGAGGTGGTAGGTGAAGAGACACGGGCAGGAACAAGCAATATGGGGCATACAGGGTACTGTAATAAAGGAGGTGATTTGCAGATTGTGGGTTGAACACAGAGTGAAATTAACTGTAGTTACTTAACTGTTTCCTCAATGTGTTGTTTCCTCAGCAGACAGTTTCAGTCGCTTTGCTTCTGTGTCGTTACTGTCATGCTGAAGATATGCCCCAAATGCTTCAGAATCTCTGTGGAAGATTGTTGAGCAAGCGCTGGGAAACCGCACACTGATTCTTACCTTGTGACACTATCACAGGAAGGAAACAAAAAACCCCTCGGTAAAAATTGTGCTGCAGGTTTAATAAGTCAAGTATTTAAAGATGAGGGTGACGTTCTCTCTGTCAAAAGCTTCCTTTATCTGTGGTTTGTAGAGGTGCTTAGTTAGTGGTACTTGATGGTGGTGGTTGTCGGTAGACAACTGACTTCCCTGGGTGAATTGCTGCTGTGAATGGCTCCTTATTTATATTCTGAAATGGATTTGGTTAAAGCCTGTGCTGACTTCTCTCTGGAAGTGGTTTCCTTGGAGCAGAGCGGTGGTATGTTGCTTTGGG
Organism: Chionis minor; assembly: GCA_013398295.1. Lineage (NCBI taxonomy): Eukaryota > Metazoa > Chordata > Aves > Charadriiformes > Chionidae > Chionis > Chionis minor. Next base: position 1,012,177 of record VZSF01004558.1, read on the forward strand.
ATGTTGCAGAAAACTGTTGCTGAACTTCATTTCAAAAGAAAAGTTGTTTAATTCTTCTGTGGGGTTAGTTAAGGTAAAGTTGAAACGTTCAACTGATTCTGTTTCTGTTTGGCTGGCCTAGGTGAACCAAAGCACGGCGGTAGCTGGTTCTCGTGTAATAACATAGTTAGTACCTTTGAGGAGGGAAGTTGGAGAGTTGTAGGGTTGTAAGGCAAAAAATAAAACTGTTCTGTTTTTCATGTTACAGTATTAACACTTTCTAGTCTCATCTTCCTAGGCATCAACAGCTCAAGAGTGGGCCTTCTGTGTTTTTTTCACTGCAAGTGTTTGTTTTTTTTTAATTTTGGGGAGTAAAATTAATTGGTAGGCTGAAAGTTTTTGCTAATACAATTGAGAACGCTCTGTATTTACTTTTTCTAAGAACTTAAGAAGATTATAATTACCTCCCTCCCGGTGGCTATGCATCAAGGAAAACAACTTGGAAAACAATGTGTTCTGCATCAAGAATTACCTATTTTATATCTAGATTTGTATTTCAGGGATTTTTGCCTCGGTTTTCTTGTTTAGTGATGGTTACTTCATTATTGGACAAAGGACTAAATGATAATTTTGTTTCTATTTTTTGTGTGTGTCTGAGTTCCTTAAGAGGCTGCAGACAAACCTTACACTTCAGTGGACTTGCATAATACAGAACATAGGTATATAATATGTTCTCTCTGGCTTAGAGTGCTGTGAGCTTTTAGCAATTTTTGTCTATATTTAAGTCATAGCTTAATAGAAACCATAGGTGTCGTGCAAATTATAATGTGGGAGGAAGGTGCTGTACACACACACGAGTTGCGTGAGTTACTGTCAGAAAAATGAGGATAATAGTTCAGGGTTTGTGACCATGTAACTGTAGTTTTTGGCCTGCGTTGCCTTACTGGTAGGAAACGCGATGTAGTTTATCCATCAGCAGGAGGTCAGCTGGCCTCATGCACAGCCTAGCTGTGGTTTACTGCTTTGTACTGCTTCTGCACGCTTACACCCAAGCAGCTCTGAACCTTTACAACTTCTGTATCTGTGGTAATCCTCCCAGGAATGGCTATGGGCTGGAGAAGAAGCATTGCAACGTTAGGAGGTTTTAGTGTTTGGTGTTACTCCGAACCGTTCTCACTCCAAATCTCGGTGAACTTTAGTAATACATGTTAGCCAGACTGACTCAGCTATGGTTGCTTCTGCCTTTTTTATTGATTAAAATAGCAGTTCTTATTTCTAGTATTTAGCTCGCTCATCCCCAGTGTTTGACAGTTAATTCTCTGAGTATCTGTGTACTGCCATATAGCTCTGTCTCTTCTAAGAGACCTTCCCTCCCCTCCCCCAAATCAATTATAATCCCTAATTCCCTCTGACATGAACACCTCCCAGGAAGAATGGCAGAATACAGTCTCAGATAGCAAGTGTCCAGTGCTGTCACTGGAAGATATCAGAAAGGAATAAATCCCCTCAAGCTAGTTGAACAACAGTGTCTGCTCTTAACGTGGCTTCAGTATTAAGAGATTTTTGTGTTTATCCCTAGTTTTTCGTAGCAATTTACATTTGCATGCAAAAATGAACTTCTAAAGTTGAGTTTGAGGTTCTCTGAAATGTCTAAATATTTGGTCTGATACAGCGGCCTGGTGCCCAGAAGCTGTTACTGTAAGCTTTGGGGTTTTAACAGTTTGTTCTTTACATGGATATTCTTGCCCTTGTCAATGTGAGCAACGTGAATTCTTTTTTTTGCAGTTAGTGACGATAGACAAGACTGATCTGCCTGGAGTTTGCACAGATCTCCGCACGGGAGTACCTTTCTTCTGCCATTCCATCCGTGGCATTGGCAGGTGGTCTGTACAAGTGTAAGGGAACTGTACTTTTTCAGAGCTGGGGCTAGGTTAGTCTGAAATAGCTGCCTTTTCAGCAGTCTGTAGCAGGAGGCTTGGGACTATGGATACGCACACTTTAATGGTGCTGCCGGTCACTTTGGAGTTAGTGTGGTGACCTATTTTCTTCTTTCTCCCTGTTTTCCAGAAAGTGGGAGAAGGCTCCTGGCTTGGACCTTTTTCTCTCCTCTTTTCTTCTTTGATTTTTTTTCTTCTTCTTTGCATCTCTTTACATGAGGTGATGATGATGATAAAAACAAAACAAGCTTTGTGTGTTTTGTCATCTAACTATTGGAAGACTGCTTCAGAATTAAATAATAACCAGTTCTTGGGAGTATTTGTAATTTTCAGATTGTATGTTAATACCAGTTTATGTCAGTGGCAGTTGCCAGCATTATTTTTCACCTTAAATAGTAATTCTCCCTTTGTAATGTTTATTTCACTTATCTTCAGTATATTTCTACAGAGTAATAGTATAATTTTGCTAAACCAGATAAACCAAACTCTCTCTTGTTTGGGTGAGAAGTTTCCTGTTCACCTGATCATCCTCAGATTCCATCGTTGCCTTTTTTCATGTATGAGTTAGTCTTTTTAGCATGCATTGACCAGACCTGTATGAAGTATTCCAGAGAACGTTCCAGTGGGACTTTATAGAGGTCTTTTAATGCTCTGACGGAAATATCTTTCCAGTAAACATTAGGATCCTGTTTTCTTTCCTCAGTCCTCTTAAGGTTTCTCTGCTTTCTCTTCATAAGCTGCAACTTCTAACAAAACAAATTACTATGAAATATGTTAAATGGGAAGAGAAGCTATAGGTTAAATACAGCATTGGTAAGTATCACTGTTGGAAACAGTCCTTGGGCCTACCATAGTTCTGGTCACGATGGCAGTGATATTAGTAATACTCGTGCAGAAAGTGTATCAGGGAGCTCAAAGATACCCCTAGCAATGTGCGAAGAAGCAAGGGAGAAGAGTGGAAAGAAAAGCTGGGTACCATTTTTAGAGGCAAGAACGTGATGAAAAGATCCTTGTGGGAATATGGGCAAAACCTGCTCTGCAATATTCAACCCTGCTTATTTAGCCTTTCACAGAAGACTTACTGCTGTTGATCTTCTGCTACTTGTTTTTTGTAGTAGTCTCAAAGACAGCAGTTCTGTGGGTTTTGCCAGCACTGTGCAGTTTTGTTTGTTTGTTTGGAGTAACAGCATATAATGTTGGATATGTTTATAAAATAAGGGCTGGGGTGAGTGGTGAAATCTACAAATACAGATAGTTTGTTGTACTTGGTCCAAAAGATAAGGCTCTAGTAATTCAATGTGGGAGATTGTTAAAAGAGAATAAAAGAAGTGTAATTCATTTAAAAAAAAAAAAAGTGAGGGAATATCTGTACCATAAGGAATGTTATGATAAAACTAGGTCTCAGGAATTCACATTTGAAGTTGGTATTGCAATGATTGACTTTATTTCTCCAGTGATGTTGCCCAGTTTTGCAAAATGAAGAAACATTTTCTTTTGTAAATGCTGTGCCCTAAAAGGGACATAGAGTTAACAGTAGACCTGGACAAAGACTGATTGATTCTCTCTGTAGAGAAGCTAGCGGGAAAGATAGGTTGAAGTGTTCCTAGGCATTTTTATTCCTCTTGCATGAGAATAGTCCATATCGACACCACTTCTATTCCTGTGCTAAATTAGAAAGAACAGTTAGGGTTGTGTCTGTGGCAGCTGAACACTTTGACATTGACAGAGTTTTCACGATCTTAAATTGGACTAATCTAATCTGCCAGTAATGCTGATCATGTTAAAAAAGGATGGCTGTAAGCAAAAATGGTAAGATTTCTACCTCTGTAGACATCATCCAAAAAAGACTTCATCCAAAAAGCTGAAGAATTACTGTCTTGTGCACTGTGACTGCTGACTGGCCTGTTTATTCCCTGGCATAGGGTGGTGAGTAGTAGCTGCTCCCATGATGGCTGGTGCTGTTGCAGGTACTCGGGAAGCTCATGGATACCCCACCTCAGGTCCTAAAGGGAAAGGAGTTGGGAATGAGTGCCCTTGATCTTGGGAGGAGTAGCAGTAAGGGTAGGTCTGCCCAACAGCTTCGCTCAGGTATGGCAAACCTGTTTGGTTTTCTGTTTCCTATAGACACAGAGGTCATGAAGATGCTGCCCCGTTCCCTCTGTTCCTTCAGTTTAGACCTCATCTCTGCCTCCCCATTTGAACCTACTCGGTGGTAGGTGTTGCATGTAAAACTGAGGGTCAGAGATGTTTCTTCAGCTGGAGTTGATACGTATGTTTGTGTGTGTATCTATATATTTACATTCACCTACCTCCAGATTTAATAGGTGAATAACTCTAGAATAGCTGGTACTGGTGTGAAGTGGTGGATAGCAAGCGTGGGAACAAATCTGGGTAGATACAAGCACAAAACAAATGCAGCAGGCTTTTGGGGGAGGAGTCTGGGAGTTCTTGCCTACCATTACACACATTTCTTTAATACTTTCATATACTTTTGGACTTCTGCTGTACTACAGGAAAAAATGAAGCTGATTTAAAAACTTCAAAGGACACTCCTCTTACTCTATGTCATGATTAGCCTTTGATATTATAGTCTGTTATGCAAAAATCTGTAAATGAGCCATTAGGTAGGTGCAGATTATACTTGTATTTTTATGGTGGTAGGGGTAAATCACGTGCAGCTGATTGGATCCAATTTGAAGCCCAACCTTGTATCTTCTGGGAGGATACTGCATAGTGTGTTCCATGTTACGGTGCAGTGCAAGTTGTTCTCTTGAGTTGCATTTTTAAATTAAGAATGAATAGGTCTGCTTTCAAGTATTTCCTAGCCCCTATAATTCATTGTAGTTTTTATTGCAGCTTTTATTGCTTGCTTCCTTAAAACCATATCTAGTATATAAAACTTTTGCATATAACTGTATAGTTGAAAGGCATAAAATCTTTACGTGACTCTAGTTACAGTGATGCAGATGTTCTAAGTTTAAGAGCTGGCATATGTTAGTGATGCAAGTCCTCAGAAAATATTTTGAATTTAGCAGGTGGCTATTTGAAAACTAGTATTCATTTGTTATGAGTAGGATGCATAGGAGAGAGAACAGCAGTAGGACTTTTATAATATTTTATTCCTAGAAACAGGAAGAATATTTCAGCTACTTTTCTGTTTATCTTATTGTTATGCTGGAGAATGCAGAGTAGCCTCATTTGGGCTACTGTTAAACAGCAAGTTCAAGTCTCAGCCTGCGTGAATACAGACTCTGAACTCTTCGGGTTGAAGGCTGTTTAAGAAAAGACCGGGTAGAGATGCTCTGCAAGTACAACAAAGTCCTCGTTCCGATTGTTGTATTTCAACAGCAATGAGCATTACTTCCTTTTATTTAGTATTCGTATCAGCTTTCTAGGGCCCAGCGAATATTGTGCTAGATTGGGGAATATGAATTTAAGCATATTTTTCTGCAGCTGCTCCAGTAGATAAGAAATCTGGTAACTGTTATACTTCAACAATGTCTGGTCAGCATATTTGAAGAACTACTAGCAATTATATATGCAGGACCCATGTTTAACCTCTAATGAAGTTGCTTTAGGGGGAGGGAGCAGGGGAAGCATCTTCCTACTTTGTTCAAGAGAGCAGAGTGGGTTTTGTGTCTGTGTATTTTGTGTGGTGTCTTTTGGTTTTTGAGTTTATTTAATACATTTAAATCCATATAGACTTTGGTACTGAATGTATGTGAAGTTCATGTTGGTTCCTCCTAATGGTATGTAATAGCTACAGAAAAATTTTATTGCCATGTGTTTTTTCTTTCTCTTTGTGCAGGCACGGTAATAAAACTGGTCAGTGATTTAAGTTTTTGGCACTTTTTAAGAAAGAGAATGTATTTTTAGCTTTAACAGTCTGTTAAGGGAGGGAAAGTAGTACATAATCTGTTGATTTTTCATTCAGTAGTTCCAAGTGCTTGAACCCTGCCTAGATGTTGATGTCTGAAAGCTTATTGAGTTGAAAAGAATTGTTGGTTTTGGTTTGAGGTTCTTTCAAAAGTAGAAAATTGCCAAAAGTGGTTTGAAGGTGTGAGAGAAGCTCCTGTTCAGATTTAATTACTTAGTTTCATGCTTATAGGCTGATTTTTAGTTTAGTCTCTGCAATTTATTTTGTAAAAAAGGAAAAAAGGGAGTTCAGTTTCTAGAGCTTTTTTTTTTTTTTTTTGGCGTTGTCCCCCTTGTTGCTATAGTGGTGGTGATGCAGAGATCAGAATTTGAGGCTTCTTGCCTACACTGCACTGGTGGAAGTCCTCGCTTTTCTTGTTGCCGAAACTTAGTTCGTGTAGATCTGGTGAGTGATGGTGTTTAGATCAATGGCTGCCAGAGCTTTAGTAGGAGCCAAGGCAAATGCTCCAGGTGCACTGTTTTGTTTTATTGTTGCAGGCAGCAGCGCACCTGAGGAAGAAAATGATTGTTGCCTTTGGTTATGGTCTGCCATTTCCCCTCCCCGGTGCATATGAAATAAGAAGAAACCAGTGATGATAAATGTCTGGGTGACATAAGATGAAGCAAGCTGGAGTCTTATTCGTTGCTGCCCTCTGAAAGACTTGTGTGTAATATTTAAAAATTTATGCTGGCACAGGCTTGGGTTTAGCTGTTTTCTTGGTGGAAGCAACGTCCCTTTGAGGTAGTCTTGATGTACGGATTGCTTACAACCTCTGATGCTAACAGAAGAGAGCAATCATTTATTGGTCCTTTGCAGATCACTTGCAGATTAGACACTCTTATTTTGCAGTTTCTTGAAAAGCAGCACAGAAATACTTTCTCTGCGCTAGTTAGTCCCAACTTATAATTTGTACAATAGAAAATAACTAAGGTCACTTGTTTTGGGGCCCCAAAATAAAATAGTCAGTTCTGCTTGCTACAGCTGAAGAAACACTCCTTTAAATCAACAGTTGGAGAATAGCAAGGGTAATGGTGGAAGACAGAGGACATTTGCACGAAGGGAGGGTGTAACTGAGCAAGTCTTGCAGCACTGATTTTTGAAGGCAGTGGGTTCCTTGGGCTGTGGCACTAGTAAAGGCAATTTTTGTTAAGCCGCTAATCCTGAGAAACTTGAAAGGTCTTATGCCTAGATGGAAATACCCACCGTGCTCTGTTAAAAACACGGTTTGAGTTTGGGCGTATTTCTAATACTCTGAAATGAGATTCCAAAAGATAAAAAGTTACAATCAAAACTTAAAGTACAGGCAGATTTTGTGGCACTGGCCCAACGGACATGGTTTGTGATTCACGTACTTTCCTTAGGCCCTTTTCCTGCTACCTAAGGAAAGGAGAATGCAAACATACATTTTTAAATTTGAGTCATCACGCTCAAGTTACTACACATTTGTCACCAAGCCCTCCTCTGAAGTTTACCTTGCCAATCCTTCTTAACTACAAACGGGGATTGTATGGGAGTCTCTTCAACTAAAGTTTGTCGGTTTGTAAATGGGGAGCTATTTATAATTCTTATGAAGAGAAAGTGTTGAACCAGTATAACAAATGTAGTCCTCAGGTGCAGATGTTTGGCTACATTCCAAAGTTTTGGTATGACTGAGATACGCATCCTCTTCTTCTTTTCCCATGATTCACCTTAGGTGGTCTTGATCTGCCTCGTGAGCGTTATCTCACTTCCGCATCAGTTACTAGAAGCTGAACCTACTTCCATTTCTTGCCTATGATCTATGCATCTTCCAGTTGCAATATCTCTGTTTAACAAAGGTCTCCCCGCTAACCTGCAAGCCCCCCAAATACTTGTTTTTTGCACTGGGGACCACAGCTTCTCTCCTGTTTACGACTTTTGTGTGGATTGTGGAGTGGAAGAAAGGCTGTGCGTCAGTAAGGAGATGGTTGGTGAAACTGGGGAAGTACTGCGTGACCACCACGTTCTTGGAAGTGTTTAATAACACTCAATTAATCATGTAATCATATTTAGTTTGTGGTATTGAATATTGTTATATGTTTGTTAAATTATTATATATATTATATATATAAAGTATATAACTAAAACTTTTATGGGGAGCAAAAGAACTAAATTGTTACTAAAAGTGAACACTTTTAGTGTTCTACTACACTTCTGTGAAGACAAAGTGTGCCAAGCTGCAGTAAAGAAAGGGGTCAGATTTGGATATCAGCAACCTGGAAAGCTTCATTCCCCCTTTTTATTCTCGTTCTCGTGGGATAGTTATCTTAGAAACAGCTTCTGTGATATTCAGGTACTCTTAGACTCTTTTTTTTGTCACTTCTGGTACAGGCACTAATATCACGTGTTTGGGAGGAAGGCAAGCAGGAAGCTGGGTCCAGTCTGACTGTGGACTATTGCCGAAGGTAGGGTTGGGCAGCCCCTGAAAATCTCTCGGCCTGCTGGTAGCATCTCCCAGTGCTGCAGTGGAAAAATTGCTTAACTGGACTCTAACAAGAAAGTCTTATATATGGTCAGTATGTTGTGTAATAAATCTGGGTTATAGCTATTGTGTGGGTTTGGGTTTTGGGGGTTGTTTTGGTTTTTTTGTTGGGTTTTTTTAGGGGGTTTTGTGGCTTTTTTTCCTTGCATCCCTTGTATGAGGGGTGGTGCAAGTTGTGAGCCTTGGGCTGAAGCCCAGCTTTACCTTGCCCTGTGGCCTGGTATGCTTCTCCGTTGTGTGGACTCTTACTGCATCTACCATCACCTTGAGGAGGGGACGAGGGGGACAGGGGTAGGGGACCAGAGCTCACAAGGGACAGCGTGCTGCGTTAGGAGCGCTTGTGGCAGCAAGTTACTTAGCCAAGCTCCACGAAATGCCGAAGACACAGGTCAGCCACGTGTTTGAGTGACCGTGGTGCCATTCTGTAAATGTTTGCCCCTACACTGGCTTATGAGCAGCTTTTTGTTGTAATTTTTAAAACAACATCTTAAAAACTAATACAGTCCATCGTTGCCTTTATTCTACCTTTGTAAAAGCAAACACGTGGTGTATTGAAGCCTGCATAGGGTTTATAGCATGGAAAGCGCTATTTCTAGCAGTTGGTGAAAACTATTAGTATTTCTTTTTTTCTTTCCTCTGAAGTATTGTCCCATTAAGTCTTTTGGGCCAGTAATTATAAAAAGGCCCTAATTTAGTGTGTTGTACATACCTTCTTAAATGCAGGTGCTGAGACTTTTATTTCCTGCAACTGTACCACCTCTCCTACACTTGGCAATGGCAAAGAGTATGTTGTATTGGAGCATCTAATTGCTGCTCATAAGGTAAAGTTGACTTCAGTGTTGTGCAGTAGCCAAAGTTATAGCAGCTACTCTGTGAATATAATATATCAACTTGAAAATAATTGAGATAAACATCCTCCCAAAAAAAGGTTCACCTAATAAAAGCTATATTTGCTGTTACATGAATAGGTTTGAGGTTGACTCGATTTTTTTAGCTGTATTTTCCAATTCAGGATGTTAGAGGAGTTCTGAAGTTTTTTTTAGGTATGTAAACCTAGGGGTAGTAGCAGTGTCCTGGGAATTATTTTTTTGAAACCTTATAATAGCTAACCTCTTGTTCTTTGAACTTGACTATGTAGTTTTGTCATGTTCTGCTTCTTAGCTTTTCATAAATCTTTCATAGGGGTGAATCCCAAATGCTGAACCTGCCTCCTGTGTGATACCTTTGACTTCAAATCTGATAAAATATAGTTACATTTTAACTTGAAGTTGTAAGTGGCAGTTAGGAAACGAAGCCCAATGAACTTCCCTCCAGCAATACGCTGTAGTTACTGTAAGCTTCATTCACACCCGTTGGAGACTTTCGACTTTACTGCCACCTTTTTTTCTTGTAGTCAGACTTAATCTGATCGTATTGATTCTGTAGGATACCTTAGGTTGTATGCAAACATGGCTCCAGTTGTACTTGAAGTTCTGGGTGGCAGCTATAATTTGAGGTTTATTATTGCCCAGTGTGTACCACTAAAATACTCAAAATCCTCAAGTGAGTTTTCCTGTGCCTGCCACGGTCCAGGCTCGTGCCAAACGCTCTGCCAGCTGAACTGAAGCCTCAGTGTCTTGTCCTAAAGCTTGTACAGTCAAGTTAGTTTTCAGCTTAACTTTATTTCCTCCATTATGTGGCTGGGGTATTGGGTAGGGTGTTGGGGCAGGGGGGGATTGAATCTGGCATAGTGAAGATGAGTGAGAAGAACAGGCTGGGTTTGTCTGTGTTTGCTCTGGACATGGTGAGAAGGGAGTCCCTGAACAGAAGGGATCATGTGTCTGTGAATGTATGGTTCGCTTGAGAAAGTGAGCTAAATCGTCAGCATAAGCCAAGGTGGATTTCTGTCTGGGTATTCTTTCAGGTTTTTTGGAGAGTAATACGGCTTGGTTTTGATTTCCTTAAAGTGCTGTTCACGGTGGGTGTGACTGGGGAGGCGTTAAAAGGAGAGCTAACCCATGCGCTTCCAAACTGGAGTGGATGTGAGGTTCTGCGTGAGTTGATTTAAACTACTTCTTCCCTTTTCTGAAAAAAAGGGGAAAAAGAAGAGAAAAAAGTGAACAGTGCAGTTTATTCATGTAGGCAGGATGAAAGGCCATACGTTTCTGCTGCGTAGAAAACAGTATTTGCTTGTCCTAATTGTCTAAAGAGGAAAAAGTGATGCTGATCTGATGCACTGTGCTGCTAAATGCACAAACTACAGAAAGCAGTTGATGTTTTTATTAAAAAGTTGAAATTTAGCAGGTAAAATTCAAAGTTAGAATTTTATCTGTCTTTAAATGCTTTCCTTTATAACTGGTCATATCTTTAAAAAACTTGACTTGTTTTTTCAAGGAATTACGTAGTATGTTCCCAATTTATATATAAACATCAGCTTGCTCCCTATTTGCGAAAGCTTATCTAATTTTCCTGATGGTCTCTAAGTCCCACTTTTAAACTTTCTTTTAAATCTTAAAATCTTCAGGATGTGGCTTTTTAACTTGAGGTCGTACTTATTATGTGGGTCTTTCTTTTGTATTTTTGGAAACACTAATTAAGAAGTAGAACAAACCGTACATAAAAGAATTGATGATGATTGAATGGTTCGCACATCCCTAAAGGAAACTAGTACAGTCGTGTTGCATCAGGGTACTGATAAAGTCATGTTGGGTGTACAGGTCTATTTACGTACCTGCAATTTTTCAGTCTATGACTTTGGCGGAAACAAAAAAAAGAAAAGAAAAAGCTCTTCCGCGCCCCCCGCCCCGAAAGTAGATGATCAGCAGCGGTGGATTGCCATTGCACGTTGAGACTTGAATTGTTAAAAGCAGTTAAAAGTGCTTGATCTGCCTCCAGGGTAAAATTAAAAATACTGAAGTGCTTTTGCTGTAGTTTGGCAGTATAGAAGAACAAAAACAAACTGCTGCTTAGGCAAGTTGTGACAAGTATGCAAGTTGCATACAAACTTCTGTTGTGAAGGAATCTCCAGAAGTTCTCAAGGCTTTGTTAGGCAGACACTGAAGTATTCTTTGTTTCTTTTTCTGACCACATCCTCCTCCTATCCAAGCAGGAAAAAAAAATCAGAAAAGAAATGAAAGGACTATTATGAAAAATCTGCTTCAGAATCACTTGCATTTGAGAGTGATTATATATACATATGATTAATAAAGTATGTTCATAATTAAAGTACAACAGAAATTCTACATAGAGAATGGGTGTACATAAAATACCCTGTGTGGGAAGCTAGATTTTATTTTGGTGACAATTCTAGTTTTTCTCTTTTTCATGGGTAAAAAGGTAATTAAGAATCATTAGCTTCTGAGCAGAGCAGCAATTCTGAAGACACATGTAACAGATTTTTAACGTTTATGACTTTATAATGGAAAAGATCCAGATTTTAAAGCTTTTGGAAAATGTTGACATCTCCATTGAGTAACTGCCTAAGGTCTGACCATGGTTTTTCTCACTTTCTTTTCAGCGTTCTGTACTTCCTTTGTCTGTACTGTGTTTGGAGACCTTTCTCCAGTTTTTGGCTACATACCAGCCGACTCGTAGCTGTTTACATCTTTGTCTACTCTCAGATCCCTAAGCACACGTTGGACTCGGGGGGGAAAATGTCTTGATGGATCCATCCTAAGCGTGATATGCTAATGGCTCTCGTCGGTGGCTAACAATGGCTTCTAAGTGGTAAGAACTTTTTTACAATTCTGTCATAAATAAATTTTTATGTACATTTTTTTTCCTTTTTGCTTAGGTCTTTTGTCTGTATTGTACTGTTATCACACTTTGAACTGCTACTTCAGGTATCAGTTATCTGAACGGAAGGGTGTCTGTGCTGTGTTAAATCACAGCATTTGATTTAACGTGGTATAGTAACTATCATGGCTAAAAGTGAATGTCTGAGGAAGAGGTTAAGCAAGCAGCCTCCCATCTTCCGATCATCTGCAGCTCAGGGACTTCTGAAGCTGGATGTGGTTCCTGTACCTGTAGTAATTCTCAAATTGTACATGTAGTAATTCTCTCATATAATTTATGTACGCTCAAGAATTCTCTGAAGTTTTCTTTCGCAAACTTCTGTGCTTAATGCAAATCAGACTTCTTGGTGCTAATAGAGTCCTCCTTTCCAATGTGCGGGCAGGTGTCTGAGCTCCGTCCTCTTGTGGATGAAGCCAGGTAATGCAGCTAATTAGTAAAGGCGGTCACAATTCCTTATATAGGTGCTCTTTTCTTTACTGCTCTTTATGTAAAGATTTTGTCAGTAGTAAATAGATCCATATTGCTGTCAAGCACAGGGCAACGGATAAAGCACTTCTGAGCTGAAATGCTAATCCAACATCTGAGCTGTCCTTCAAACATCATGCAGTGTGCTGCTTCCCTGTAGTCAAGTAGTAAACCTGGTAAGACTGTACTTCAATTTGGCCTTTGAGAACAGGGAGTCTATTGGCGTGAGAGGAGGAAAATATTGAAGTACTGTTGTTTCTATGGTATTTGCCATGTGGACTGTTGTATGCAAGATATTTTATATTAATTACAGATTCTATATTATTTTATAGAACATAATAGAATAGTATATGTTCTATTATTAAGTAATTATCATTAATAACTGTAGTATTATATATTCTACAGTACTTTTAGTGTAGCTCTTGCTTTCCTTTGTTGTATTGTCCTATGTATTCTTTACAGGAGAAGTGTACAATAAAATAGAATTTGAGTGTATTGTAAGTTCTGCTATTGGACCATCTCCAGTGGGTCATATCCCTGTTGTTTGCCTCTGTCACTGGCTTTCATTTTGAGTTATAGAACATGCTGACTTGCTTCACTGTCTTCTACTAGAATTTTATGCCATAATTACTTTTGTTCTGATATATGTATTCTTTCTCTCAAAAGATAATAAATTTGTTGCTGCAGAAGTTTACCTTGGACTTCCATATCTTTTCGTTTCTCAAGGAAGGCAAATACACTTTTTATCATTAGAGTAGGAACTCCAGATCAATCTTTTAAATGAAATAGAAAAATGGAGGCAGGCAGTTTGAGGACATAAGTATGATTTTTTTACTGTAAGTTGTTCTCTTAAGGGTGCTTATCATGCTTTGGACAACTCTAGTTTTACCTCACTTTAAAAGATTTTAATGATTATGTATGTTTCTATAGAAAAAATGCTCCAGTGACAAATGTTGAGTATTCAAGGTTGAATTGTGTAGTTTTTCTTTATTGGAAACAAGGCTGTTCAGTGCTGATCTAGTCTTTGGACTACTCTGTAATTGTTGTACTTTCTATACTTATTGATAGATGTTTAAAAAGCAGTCAAGTAGTAGATTTAAAAAACGTATCCTTAGCATTAGGTCCTTAGCTTTTTTATCTATAGTCTGTCTTCAATATTAAAACCCCATTGTATTGTGTGTAGGCAATAAACATGGTGGTTTTGTGGGTTTTTTGGTTGTTTTTTTTTTTTTGGTGGTGGTTGTTTTTTCACTTTAGCACAAGGTAAAGACAAGTCATCTGTCAGGGTGTATTTTCCTGTCAGAGAATGGAGAGACAGTCTTTTCTCAAGTGCTTTCCTTCAAAAATAGGCGTGAGAAGGAAAAATAATTTCTAGCTGGAAAAATGTGCTAGCTGCCATTCTTCTTCTGTATTACCTAATTTACTCCCTGGAATCAGTTCTCTGATCAGCAGACCCAGTTGCTCAGGGCTTTATCCAGTCAGGTCTCGAAAAGCTCTTAGGGTGAAGACTACATGACCGCTCTGAAAAATTGTCTGGGGCATCAGTTACGCTGGAAAGTGTATTTCTGTCTGTAAATGCAATTGCTAAACAGTACAATGAATGTACCTGTTCATACATTACAAGTGTTTTTGTAGGTGTGGCATTTAAGTTTGGTAAAGGTTTTTTTCCCCCCTATATAATTAAGGAAATAAAGGACTATCAAGAGGAGAAAAGGTGTGTATGGTGGTTAAGTTTGTTTGTTTGTGGTTTTTTGTTTGTTTTTCTTCTTTTCCCTCCTTAAATACTCATTTAGGGTTAAAGCAGTACTTGGTACTCACTACCCTGCTCAGTTTCATTAGCCGTGTGTATAGACATTGGAAGATGGATATTGGGGAAATAAGTGGAAACATTTATTTTTTTTATTACAGAGTTTCTATTAAGATGTGGTTTGTGTTTTATATAGCTCAGTGGGCTTCACCAACTTTTAGTAGAGTTTTTGTGGGGTTTTTTTTTTTCCCCATCTCTCCTGCTCCATTTGAACATCAGTTCTCACGCTGCTGTCCGACTGGAGGTATGCTTCTGTTGAAGAGCTTTGTAGCCCATGCTTACTTGCAGAATGCCTCACACTTGGTGTCTCATGTTGTTCAAATAATGTGGAACATCTGACATGTATCTCCAAGAAAACAGAAGATGACAATGCTAATAGGGACACAGAAGAGCTGCTTACTCTGTGGAGCTCTGTGTGTCAGACTAGGGGGGAAGAAACTGTTGAACTTGTCTTGTGGGATTTCCTTTCCCCAGGATTCTGAGGATTTTTTTTGTGCTGGTTACATCTAGAAGGTCAGGGTTGAGTTCTTTTTGTAGCAACATCCAACATTCATAAAATTCCTGTTTTCAACCTTTTGTAAGGCTTTTCTTTTTGAACTTATTTTCAGTTGTGGAGAACAGCTATGTTTCTTCATCATGAAAATTTTTGGTTTGATTAAGATTTCTTTATAAGCATATATTTGTTTCAGTATAATCTGCTTGTATACTGAATGTAATATACAAGGCACTGTCTGTGGTGTTCTTTAACAGCTAAAATGGAATACATTTGGCCTTCAAAGGGGCTTGAGCTCTTGTGGATTTCTTCTAGAAGTCTGCTTATGCATCAGCAAGGAGGAGGTGAAGAAACTCTTGTCTGCTAACTAACTTAGTTAACTTAAATCTTAGATCTTAGTCAACTTCGCACTATTACAGCTCTGAAATTTATTTATATACAGCTATCTGTATGCATATTTATCTTAAAATCCTATTTTTGACGCTTTTCTTGTCAGACAGCTATTTTGCTATTGGTTGCGGAGATGCTGCTGTCCTCCATGTGTAGCTAGCTGCTGCTTGAAGAGAATTCACTTGCAGAGGTGCTTAATTTAAAACAACAACTTCTTTATCAAGCTGTAGAGTAGCTGCACGAGTTACAGTAAAGACTCTGTATTACAGTTTAAATCTATGATATATATAATGGAATGGAAACCAAAAGTCTTTAGTGAACTGGAGAATGCCTCTTCCTTGGCTAGTGGCTAATGAAAGCACTGCATGTCTTTATACAAAACAAGTACTTCAAAGATGGGGGGGACAATGATAGGCATTTTTTCAGAGGTTTGGGTAAAGTGCAAATGATGCAGCTACTTCTGGATACCTCCTACGTAGCTGCAGAGTTTTCCTGTGGAAACTCTGTGAGTTCCCCTCCCTTGTCCTTCTGCCCAGTGTGGCTTAGCACATCCTGCCTCACTTGGCTCAGGGCTCTTGGCACCTACAGCGCACCGCAGACCATGAAGTTCTCACCTCCGCTGTCCTCCTTAGCTCCTCCCCAGCATCTCTGGCTCAGAAATGGCTTTTGGAG
This sequence comes from Chionis minor, assembly GCA_013398295.1. NCBI lineage: Eukaryota > Metazoa > Chordata > Aves > Charadriiformes > Chionidae > Chionis > Chionis minor. The sequence continues at coordinate 1,028,110 of VZSF01004558.1, forward strand.
TGCAGCAGGGCTCGCTTCTGATACCGACAATACAGTAACAACCACCACAGAAAGTCCCTGGTCCTTTGATTTGAGGAATACCTTAAAGGATATAAGGATTCAGGCTAAAATGTACAGCAGAGTCAAGGAAGGAATAAGGGTGTTGTGTGAGGAAGGGGGCTCCCCTCTCTTTATGATCTATTTAATTAATTTTCTTAACTTTTAACCGTATTTCATTGGCTATTCTGTGTGAATGATGAAAGATAATCCTAGTGTCGGCAAAATGGCAGTCTTGACATCTCTGTTTTTCTGTTTATAGATGGCTTGAAGCAGTTGTAGTATAAGCTGACCCCGTGTATGTAAAAAACATGTATGTTACATTCTCTTTAAAGAATTTCTTGTCTTCCTGTTTAGCGCACATTAACTTGAAAAGAGGGGATGTTTTTGAAAATTAGTTACTGAGAAATAGAAAGCAGTAAAGTTTGTTTTGTGGTATCTTCCTTAAGGAGGAAGTAATTGCAGCCTCTGAAACTTTTTGAAAAAGAATCCTCCAGTCTTTCACTATGATGATTAAAAGTCTTTTATTATTAGGTTATTTAAAAAACCGCAAGTGAGGAAAGGGGTGAGGTCGTCTTGAGCCTTTTCTTTCTAATCGGATGACTGGAGCATCAGCTTTTCTTCAAAGGAATCCTCACCTTCCTGGGTGATCATGTTCAACTGTGTCCTTAAATTTCAGTGGTTGCCTCTTTCAAAAGCAGGTTTTTTTCTTGTTGCTTCTGATAGGAACAGGCTTAACCTCTCCTTCAGATATGTGTAATACAGCAATTGTCTTCCAAATCCAAATAAGGAATTTTTTCTTAAATTCTTTCAAAATACATGCTAATCTCACCTGTGCTTCTTCTGGTGTTAGAAATTAAAATAATCCTTTTTAACCTGATGATGTATGTTAAATGCACACTATCATTGTTTTGTCTTAATCTGTATTTTCAAGTTGTCATTCATGATTTGTCTGTTCTATAGATCCATCTTAATTTGTGCTATTTGGGAAGAACTAGTACATTGAGGTGCTCTGAGCTTTTCTGTTGCCCCTGGGTCACTGTCAGAACGCCTGAGCAGTGGAGCCTGTGTGAAGGAGCACTAGTACCTTGGCCTTGATTGCTGTATTTAAGGAAGGTCTGTTCACCTGGCTTCTGAAGCCGCACAGTTAGCCTGCCATGTATTGTTTCTGGGTTTTTTTTTTTATTTATGGTGGTCTTGTTTACCCCTCTGCAATTTTGTAAGCTTTACTGTGATAAGTATGGAAACGTTTTATAGGATAACGTTCTCTGCCATTCTCTTGGGTGGCTCAACAATTTGTTGGTTTAGGTTCCTTCATCTTCCCACATGTTTGTTTACTCAGTGACTTTGATGCACTGAGAATTATTTATTCTAGCAGTGCATTTAGCAACTGTGTTTTCTTATTTGCTAATAATCCAGGATTACTGGGTTTCAAACTTCCTTTTTTACTCCCGTGCTTACTAGAAACAGTTTTGGGCTTTAACTTAGTACCTAACTTAGTCTGACCTCTGTTTCATCTGAAGCATGTTGGAGCTTTTCAAACAGGAAGAGTAAGTGAGGTTTCATCCATCATCCTACACTGAAAGTTAGCATTTCTTCTCCTGTGCTCAAAGCCCTGAAACCAAAACCTTGCTAAACAGATCTAAATTACATCTATTCTCTTTCCTTTCTAGAAATTATTAAAATGCAAATTCCTAGCCTTTTTTCTTTTTTAGAAATGAATATAGTGACTTAAAATACCTTAGTTCTGCTATATGTGAACATGTATAGCTTTGAAAGGGTAGCTCTGTTTTCTGTTAAACATGAATGACATTTTACAAATGTTTATGCACTAAAGTTACAATACTGGGGTTCCCATAGGCCCATATGGAGCTCCACTGGGAGTATCCTCTGCTGCATCTGATGGTCTGGTGGTGGTTACCAATTTTCTTTTTTTTCTTTATACTTAAGACAGGAGACAATTGAATGTTAATTAAAAAAACTCATCCAATGGAAAGAATATCCGTAAACATTCTATGTTTGTGTATGGAGAAACCTTTACTCTGTTTTAGGGTTACAAAATTTACATAAAATATTTGCTCTAAATTAATAGTCGCTATTCATCTGTTGTATTACTATGGTAAATCATACTCAGATCATGTGCTGTGTGTTAAGTAACTTCCCTAAGTATCATACTTTTCCACTGCCTTCAATTTAATATAATCATTACATGTCCATAATAGGTAAGGAAGGCATCTTGATCTGAGCAGGAGTGAATTTGATTTCCTTTAATACAGGTGCCAATCTTTCTGTAAGCCATAAAATGTTGGAGGCTTGAGCTCAGAGTTCCTGGTACAACTCCATTTATTGTAAGAACTGATAGATTGAGCTGTTTTCTATTTAAAACAAATTACATAGTTATTGCAGCGGCGTTTATTCTTTCTGGTTATGTTCAGATTATTAAGCGGAAATGCATTCAAGTTATTAAGTAAAAAGAAGGGGCAGAGATCTATATTTTGCAGAAGAATTGGAGTGATGTTGCTTTACACTGAAGGAAGTCTTTCATTTAGGATTTAACGAGGAAAAGTACTACTGTTTTTAAATGTAAGCTTATATATCTCCATTAGAAAAATCTTGTAACACTTGAGAGATTATTATTTCTGTCTTTGAGACAGAAGAGATGAAAAGGGAGAAGTTTTAAAGTTATTGTCCCAAAACATCTGTGGGCAAGCATATTTGACAACTAACTTTTTTTCTGATAATATTCCCTTGAGAGAAAAGATATGTTAGTTTTAACTACCTATATCCTCCAGCTAAGAGTAATCTTTTGCAGTCCCACAGTAGTATCTCTGTGTGATATTCATAGGAAGAAATTCATAGGTTTGGAAGATCTTATGTGATACGTCAATACTTGGAGCAAGCAAGAGGTTAGCGACAGGAAGCATTTTGTGTTCAATGACTTGATTTAGCCACCCTTGTTGATTAAAAAAAGATACAAATTAAGAAAATGAAGGGTTTGGGTTTTTTTATGACTAATACTAAGCTATGGATCTTGATCTCTACTTGTATGTCCTCTGGAACTGTGGTTTTCTTACTAGAAAGAGATCACACTATGAAATTTTATGTAGGAGATTTAAAAATGCATTGCTCAGGTAATGTAAATCTTGTGGTGCAAATATATTTCACTATGATACTATATTATTTGTGGTGTTTCGGAGTTTTAGTAGTGTGGTCTGTATAACAGAGCATGGAGTCTGTACACCTAAACTAGTAGGGACTTGACCATGTCAGTCCATACAAATGGACTTGTGAATTTACCCACTCAGGTTTTTTACTAGATTGGGTGTTAATTTGTACTTTGTGTTTTGCAGTGTAGATAAACATTCTGTGGGCGTGTTTCAAAACTGTACATTTTGCAAGGGAAGAACTAAACTAAATTGGAGTGGATGAATGCTATGTAAACCAAGATAGAACCTGTATTTAATCTAGATGTCCAGAGGATTTTCATTGGTACTGGGAGCTGAGCTTGTACTGGGAACTCAGTAAGCCTGCTTTTAGAAGCCACGGAGAAGAGTTATAATGAAAAAAAGGATAATGATAATTTCCACAGGTCACTAACATTTTAAACATACCTTCCTTGTATAAAATTTTAAGCAGTAAACTAAAATAAGGTTAGGCTTGGTAAGGGAAGCAAGATAAATTGGTGCTGTATGCACTTTTGGAATTAGAATGAGATTTGATTTTTGAATGATAAACCATAGATTCTTTCCCTGCTCATTTTGAGTTTCATGCTTTGGGCATAATATTAAAAGTTGACCCCTCGAAAAAGGGGAAATCCTTCGACAGATGTGTACTTTCATGTGGTTCTAGAGAAAATGCTAATGGAAACAGCAATGATGGCTGTGAAAGTAGTCGTCAGCCAAACAGGCAAAATACTTGTGTAAGAAATGTGTGTTGAACCACTTTTCTTGTGAAGTATTTTAGAGATGCATGTGTGTGCTTGGTCTCTGCTTGGTACGTATTGTCTATGTTCTGGCTTTTGCATAGGCAAACCTACATTAACATTTGCGAGTCTGTTCCTTATATTTCTTTTAAGCACTTAAAAAGCTTTCAGCAAAGATTTTGAGCTCTCAGTTCCTTAGAGATCTAATGTCATAGCAGTGTTGCTGTTGTTGGTCTGACTTACTGGTAGCTGTTCCACAGAACCTTTGGTTTTTGAATGTTGTGTTTTTTAATGTCCTTTGCATAGAGATACCAACATCATGCTTGTCATCATTCACTTTGATCCTTTTATAAAAGAAAATATCTGGCCACTTCTGTTGCTATGGGTTTGTGTAACGACCTCTTCTTTCGGTGTTCCTGCTTGCACGGAATGGGTGTGATTCAGAGTACGTACTACTCTGGGATTTGCTTTGAAATGCAAGTTCGTATTTGAAGAAAATCTGCCAGTAAAAGAAATCCATAGGTTTGGAAGATCTTATGTGATACGTCAGTACTTGGAACAAGCAAGGGGTTAGCGACAGGAAGCCCAGATCCTTATCCCAACTGAGGATTGTAGCAGCTGCAGGATAGACAATGCCTTGATCTTCACAGGAACACCTAATGCGTTCAGGAAAGCACTGTATTTTTGCATGCAACTTCAAGATAAGAACAATTGTTACCTAATACATCAACGGTAAAAATTTCGGGGCTTTTTTATTGAACAGGATAATACTGAATTCAGTCAGTGAATGTAACAGTTGGGTCTTATGTTCAGCTTCTGATTGATATATTTTGCCAGGTGTTTTGTTTCTACTTGTATTTCACTACTACTAATGCTAAATAATTAAAGCCAAGCTCTTAAAAAAACCCAAACCCCAAGCAACAAAACACACCAACCCAAACACTCCAGAAGCACCACCACCTCTCCCCCACCTCCCCCCCCAGCAAATACACCTTAAGTGACTGAAAGGTAATGAAAACTTTACCAAAAGCTGACAGTTGTTTGCTACTTTCATTTCTTGGGAAACAGAAAGCTAGACTTTCTTTCAGAAAAGCATAGGGACAACTGAAACTATTTGCATGTTTACATTAAAAACCCAACAATAAAGCCAAACTATAAAAAGATTTAATGTCTTGGGTTTAACGTATTTTTTATGCAAAATAATAGCTGCAGCAAGTTTACACTGATATAGTTTATTGCAGAATTGTACATTGCTTTGTTCCTGCTTGTACTGGTTCTGAGGCTTTTTGCTGTGAAATTACATTAATTGAACTGCACCAAGGAAGCCATTAATGCTGACTGTCTTGGGAATTAACTGGTACAGTATAATTGTAAATTATATGAAGGATAGCCTGTTATCTTAAATATCTTTAAAAAATTTTGAAACTTTCTTACATGCAAACTTAATTCCTTTAAATATGTCAGGTTCTTACTAGTGGTTGGTTCAAACTGCCAAAAGGTGAGATGACTCCACAATATGACAAACTCTTTTCTGCCTGTGCATACATTTTTCGGGGTTGTCTTGTCTGTTCAGTTTCTGTATTTAAAGAAAAAGAAATATATATATGTGACTGTATTATAAAGTTATAATTCTAAAGCAGAAAGTTTTATCATTTAAAAAAGTGTAGCATATACAGAGAAAGAAATGGAGTTTCTTTCTACCCATACAGTCTTTTGTGTGAGATTATGACAGTGTCCTTAATTGACTAACAAGTATAACACAACTGTCCAGTGCCTTGTACCTCTCATTAGTTTAATGCGGGTATGCTAATTTGTAATTACAGGCTGAACTGCAGGTTCAATTTCTAACTCTGCTGTTCTATTCTGCTTTCAGTTATGTATTTCTGATCTTCACTTCTTTGGGGGGAGGAGCAGATTGTTTTCATTGGGATAAGACAAATTCTTACAAATTAGGCTTCTCTTCTGAGCTTTGAGAAGAAAAAACTTCCTGTACTTTGGGTTTTTTTCCTAAATACTTGAGTGCTATCGTAGTTGCTCTATTTCCTTAGCAGATTCACTCCCACTTGAAACAGTGATGTCAGGTTTAAATTAGCAAGTTGGAGAAAATAGTAACGATGCGTATTTGGTGTACACTAATGCTATATCCATTATGGGCTCAAGGATGCATCATTAAAACTTGAACTCAAGGAATATTAACACTTCTTGAAGAGCTGCAAACTGAGATAGAGATCACTGTGCATAACCTGGACCACTCGCTTTTTCAAAAGGCAAAACTTGCACCCTTCTATACTACTGGGTCCCTGCTGTTGGAACGGCTTGGGCAGTGCCTCCAGTACCAGTGTCCCAGCAGGAGAGACAGTTTTGCTTTTTGGGTTTTTTTGTGTTGTTTTGTCCTACCAACGTGGTCGTGTTGCTGAGAAGCTGGGAGAAAGCAAGGGTTCAGCGTGCCGCCAGGAGCAGTGCCATGCAATATCGGTGCCGCTGAAGGGGAGATCTTATTGCCATGCCAGGAGGTTTGCAGTGCACGTGTCCACCTTGCTGGCACAGGGCCACCTCCAGCTGCTGCCTTTGCTGGTGTGGTTGTACCACTCATCCGTTTTGCCAGCATCGTTATGGCTAAGAGTTTTGGAAAACAGGTTACCACCATGTCAGCAAAGCTGCCCTGAACTGTTGAGTTCTGCCGGTGTTGGAGGAGCCTGTGAAGCCATGCGCGGTTCCCCTCTGTGTGGCAAGTGGTCTGTGCGGCACTGACAAATGAATCCCAGTTAAAACCAATCTGCTTTCGAGGCCAGCATTACCAGCTCACCGTGCCTGGCGGGGGTGATGGTGCAGCAGCATGGAAGTCTGCAGAGGAGAGAAGAAGGAGGAGGACCATGGTGGGCAGGCAGCATGGTGCGGGCCTTTCAGAACTTTGTTGTTTGGCACAGTAATCCCATTGAGGCCAAAGGGCACCACTCTTCCTCCTGGCCTTCAAAAACCCCAGACCTGTCTTGCCAGCTTCTGTGTTAGATATAAAGGAAGTGTTTTGTCCTCTCTCCGTGACGGCAGGTAGGACTGGGGTGGGATTACTCTAGCAGGGTGGGATAGTTTTAAAAACATTCTGTACTACAAAGCACGGTTTGTAGTGCCTGCTTATTCCTGAAGAGACACATCAAATAATGCATGTTTATGGTAGGCTACAGGCCATCTAGACTCTTCTAAAATTATACTTCCCAGTTTGCTATTTGTCTCATAGTTGTCTTTTTACTACAATTATTACTAATTCTAAAAATTCCGTAGATGTGAACTCCAGGCACTTGCAAGTAGTTTATTCACACATGGATCTTTCTTTCATCGATTGTGTTTTGTTTTTTCAGCATTTCTCACTGTTAAGATGAGAAATCCTAACATTTCAGCAGGTTCACCTGCTTCAACAGAATTCCCGTGTAGCTGCTCTTCCTGCGTACCCCCGCCAAACAGCATTGCTGTTTGTGTCCTGAAAGGTCTAATCCAAAGGGACAGTGCTCTGAGAAGTGCTGTTACCCTCTGATCACTCGCTGCTTCTCCCAGTGCGGTATTTCTGCATGTTTCATGATCTGTTCGTATTCCCTTTTGACACGAAGTCCTGCTGATGTGGTTTCCTGTTAGTGAGGGATGTGGAGCTTGGACATTTATCATCTTGCTGTTTATATCACCAGCTGTGGAATTGCGGCAGGGGAAGCCTGGATGACCTCAGCAGGTACTTCAGTGCAAAACTGGAGTCATCCTTTGAGTGTAATGGAAGTGGAATATATATGGAAAGGCATCACAGGGCTTATTGTAATACAAATAATAATTCTACATAAGCTCGAGTCTCCCATTGTTTTTTGTTTGGGGTTTTTTATTTATTTATTTTTTAATTTAGAGGTTCCAAGATAATAAAGTGTTAAATTCTATCAAATAAGGCTTTTTGTAGCCTGTTTTGGTTTCTTTTGTTTAAATTCGAATTTGAAAACAATTTTAAGACTTCTCATATGTTTTCCTCTGACAGATTATCTGTAAAGCTTGCTCAGATTGTATAAAGACCACAGTTATACCTTGTACTGTTTAAGGAAGATGGTAAGAGCAAGTGTGAGAGAGGAGTGTATGTGAAATGACATAGGCAGGAATGTAAGCTTTCTATCTTAGTTTCATTATATATAAAATGCTGCTTTCATAGAGTGTAACGAAGTGTAGTCTGGAGTTAACTACCATCCATCCATGTGCTTTTTTATATAAATAAAAATATGCAAATATATCCATACATCCCCAACTATCTTCTGTAGAAAACTCCTTGATGTCCTTTTCTTGAGAGTCAAACAAAAGCCATCTTGAAGGAAAAATCAATTAAAAGCATTTGGATGCATTGGTGTCACAAACTTTATTACGTTATCAAGTTTAATCTTGAAATATGGTCATGTGTATGGGGGTGGGTTTTATTACTTGTTTGTGTTTTGTTTGTAAATCCTATTACTTGAAAGGCTGTTATGTTTTCTTATTAAAAAAAAAATAGTTTCAACCCTTAATTTTGTTTATTCACAGCCAATTCACATATGCGGCACGTTGTGTGGAAAGTCACGCATTTAAGTGAAGTGATGCACTAGGTACATGCAGTTCCTCTGTAGTCTCCACCTTGTGTCCACATGCATAATAAAACCTCCACAGAGTGGTTAAGAGCACTTTGGTACCTAGTTTGAGCCTTTCAGAGGGTGTTTAGGTTAGTTACCACTCAATATATCTGATTACCCTCTTCTTTGCAAACTGCAGTTTGGCAGGTGGGTAGTTGGAAGCATTCTCAGTCTCATAGAAGTGTCTGAATTCCTCTTTTGTTCCAAAATGCTAGAAACTGCAAAGTAGGTTTGTGGCAAGATTTCAAGGACAGAAAATGAAATTCTATAGAAAATAATACTATTGAGAATAGATGATTGCTTGAGTTTGTAATGACTTGTGATCCTCTATAATCGCAAATTGTCTTTGTGATGTCCTATTATTTGTTCTGAAACCACATAAAATACTTTTCTGAAAATATATTGCATGTAACTTTTCTGTATTGGTGGAAAAAATACAGTGAACGAAGTAATAATAGGGACAGTTTTTTGCGTGATCTCCCAAATCTTTCACTGCAGGAAATAATATTCTAACAATGTGTCTTTTATGATAAGGTCAAAATTCTGTATTCATTTACAGGGGAAAAATTTGTGTAGAATTTGTTATTCAGTGACACAGGCAATGTAGACCAACTCAATGTTTGTGGATCTTAATGCAGATTTCAGTATCCCATGTTTTCTGTCTATATAGAACTTAAAAAATGTCTTGGGTGGCAACTTTAATGAACTTGTACCAAATTTTTCGAGTAGTGGCATTCTTAACCAGATGTGATACTTGGGAAGTGTGACAGTAGAGTTGGCCAGAAAAAGACTGACAGCTTAATCCAGTTGAGCAGCCCCTTGTGAGCATGGAATTACTGGAACTACGAGACCTGAAACAAACACAGGTTACTCTAGGTACACTTTTTTTTTTTTAAAAAGAGCTAGACACAGTAGTGAATTCCAGATTAAATATCTTCTTTTAAGGAATGTAGTGTGGTATACTTCACAGTTGGGTTGGATGGATTCAGAAATGTCTTGGACACCGAGCTGCTTTCATAAAAGTCAGGGAAGCGTGCAGACTGCTGCTCAGACATCGAGTGACTATTAGTGGATTTCTTCTGAGCGATGTGTACAATCTTTGGTGTCAAATGAGGTGGGAATATTACCTAGTAATGTGTTTGTGTGGATCTCCATTCCGAGTGTAGTAAATAAAATAATACCTTCAATCAAACAATGGATGTATATTCCCAAATGTAGAAAGCATTAAAGAATACTCTTCTATACTAATGTCTCTTTTTTTTCCCCCCCTGAGCTTTCTCTTCCAAATGCAAGGCATCTTTCATAATGGCCTCTTTAAACTAATTATGTAGAACAACATTTAAAGTTCCCCCCAAATAAAAGCAAAAAACCTCAGCCAAACCAGGCCTGTATGGAGAAGTAGCCCTAGGGGTAAAGTGGACAAAATGAGGCAGGTTATTTCTGTACTTGGCGTTTTCTAGAAGGTGCTTTGAGTATTTTAAATGGTAAATATAGCATCAGAGTCTCTGCAGAACAGAACTTAATATTTAATAAATGTCAGTATCCTCCTAGCCAGTAGTTAAAGCCATGTGAGAATGCAAATGGTTTAAATTGTGGTGCTGTTATACATTTTGTTTATAAAGCTGGTGCATAGACTTTCTGAATGATGAGTGTTATCTTTCAAATGCAGATGAACACTCTCTCTGCACTTCATGAAAATTAAGAGCTATTGAACTCTGTCAGATAGGAATTTGAAAATACACCGTGCATTTTATTAGTGCTTAAAACTGTTGGCAGTGCTAACTACGGTGTCTTCTACAAGTGCAGAGTTTAGTGTGCGTTGGTTAATATATAGGCTTGTTGTTGTTTGGTTTTCTTATCAGTCTGTACAGTTAGACGTCTTTAAAATCTGCCTCGGAGCAGCTGGCAGCTGACGTGCTGGGGTTGGCACCACCCAGGTCCAACGTGACATCACCGGGAGAAGTCTACCTCGGTGCTCAAGGAAGTTGATGTGGGAGCCACACGCTGTAACGTGTAGCTAAACTGCTGAATTTAGTAAATGCGGAGAACGCAGAGGGCATATAAAAATGGAATTCCTGAAAAAAATTGTTCCCACTGTTGCTTCTGGAGATGTAGTTCCGGATGTTGGGAGTACTGCCCGTGAAAGCTCCCCAAGGCTACTGAAGATGAGACGTGTCAGGCTGTTTCCATTAGGACAGACAATAGATGAAGATGAGGAGACACATGATTCACATCCCGGTTACAGTATGTATCCGTGTCATCAACCTGGTAAAAACCAATTACTAAGTTTTTTTCTTCAGATCATGATTATTTTGCTAAATTGACAAATTTGATTATGAAAGGCCTTTTTATCGGGGTCACTGTGATAATTGTGTCTTTAGTTTTTGAACTATTTCATCATTGACACACTATCATGTGTTAGTGACCTATTTGAAAGCAATTTTACAGGATTTCTAACGTGCTCCTTGTATTTGCATGCCTCTGTGACTTTTTTACCTTTTTGGGATAAGGTATCCCTATTTAAGTTTTTAAATTGTAAGGTAGCAATGATTAGACACTATGAGTTGCCTGGACAGACGTGTGCTGCACAGAGCTCTGGCTGCAGTGCAGGGTTCAAGTTTTATGTCATCTTTCTCCCTGTTTTTCAAATTCCCTAAGATTTTGCAGGCTTTCCTTTTAGGAGTTTTTTCATTTCAAACATGTTTATGCTTTCCTTTTTTAGTGTTTGGAAGACTGCAGATATTTTTATAAACATAATGTGTAAATTAAAGAAGTCAAAAATATGGACATTGTATAGACTGTTTTTAACTTAACAATGTGGGTAAGCTTGCTTGTATGAAGGGTTTGGTATTTTCTACTACCTGATAGTGTCTGAATATTAAATAATAAAAAGTAGCATGAGTTAATGTTCCTTTTTTAGCAGTTCAGCTGGATGGCAATGGAAAATCCAGTTTTACTTTTATTTCTTTTTGCCTTCAGCTAAAATAGTAAGGTCTTGAGCCTTTATGTTCTTGGATCCTGATGGTTGTCAGATGCAGTTTTTACCCTTAGCTATTTTCAGGAATTAGTGAGGCCTTGACACTTTTTTCCCTTATGGGTCTAACTGCAAAGATGTGAGATGGTGCCATCCATCTTACGGGGTGGTGAACTTAGAGCCTTAACTATGGAATTAAGGAGGTGGTGGTGGGAGAAAGGGGTTTCCTTGGAAAGGCTTCTCTTAGCCTTTGTGATTGTAATATAAACCACTTTTTTTTTTAATGTGTCAGACTGAGTAACGTAAGCGGGGACAGTTCTGTTTTGTTAAGCAAATGGTTCCTGTGTATAACAAATTAGGACGAGTTAATGTTGTTAAGGGTATGGGGTATTGAAGACTTCTTACAGAAGAAGGTCTATTAAGGCTGTTATTGCCTACACGCTTGAAAACTCTGATCTGAAGCTGCTTGTGTCTGAAAGGGTGATGCTCTTTTAGCCAGATTCATGTCCTCATTTAACTTTGAATGCTGTAGAGCCTTGAAGTTTACATCCAGGCATATCCATCCAGGCTCCATAGGCATATCTCATCAATTCCACTTTTGTGCTGCGTTGTCACTTTTAAATGATACTTTATTTCAAATGTTATGACTTCAGAATAAATAGAATTGTCTTTGTGCCAGGTTAAAAGAAAATGCTCTAGCTGACGTTTCTAGACAAAAGAGATGCCTTCATGTAACCTTGTTCAATGTTTTGTCGATAGTTTGAGCAAAGTAGTATAATAAACATAGAATACAACAGTCCTGCTGTTGAAGATGAATTCTCCTTTCTCGGTCATTAAAGATTTGCCAAATGGTGATTATTAGGAGTGATTTTGTGGAAATCAGTAGTGCCTGACTAATATCACTTAATAGTGTGATGTCGTCATTTGCGAAATGCAGACTTATAGTCTGTTCTGGGATCATGCTTTTACAATAGCAGATAGTAGCTGAATCCTCTTTAAATTATCTGCTTATTTCTATTTTTGTATCTTGTTAATGGAATGAACTGCTCCGCTGGAATAGAGCAAAAGAACTACTGTGTTTACTGGTTGGGTATGCTGCAAAAGGCAGGTGCCGACAAAACAGGTAATAAAACAATAGAATGATTTGGAAAAGAAATTGTAAACATTTACTTGCTTAATGTCAGCAGGTGTGTTAATGCACCACCAAATTTAATGCAGTGAAGCTGCTCAGGAACTCAATAGGTTTTAAAGCTAAGGTGGTTTGTCCTGTGGATATGTTTGAGTTTGAAAGTGGGTGGGTTGTTCTGTTTTTTCTTTCTTTTTCCTTTTTGTTCCTTATTGCTGCTGCTTGGGAACACTTTTGTATTAATGGGAATTTAGATGAAATATTGAGTATGGCAATGATTTTAAAGTATAAAAGTATTTTAAAAGGTCTTAAACCAACCAAACAAAAACTGTTCCTGGCATCCAAAGCATAAAAGTATTATTTTGATTATACAACTTAGTTGTGTTTGCCTATATCTGACCTAAATATTGTGTGTTGAATTCAAGTGATGGGATTCTTAGTTTTTATTTAGGATTAAAATGTTTCAGTATCGCCTTTCAAAATGTTAGTTAGTATATACTTTGTTTTATAGCTGAAAACAAGGCTTTAGAAGTATATGCTCTGTGACACATCTTTTAAAATATGTAGCTTCCATCGGAATGGTTTCAAGTGTATTTTAGAAGTCTTTTATAACCGTCTCTTTAGATTTATAAGATTGTTAGAACTCGAGGAAAGAAGCGCATCTCACTTGCTGAAGTATTTGCATGCGATTGTATGTATCACGGTGCTGCGTAGATGTTAGTAAAAGAATAGGCAGTTCTTCTCAATTTTCTGTGGCATTTAAGAGTTGACATGTTCTCAGTTTTACAAATTGCTGTCTCAAAAAAGCTGCAATCCGAGTCAAACTTAGAAAGATGAGCTGGGAAAATCCGGAGAAAGTATTTTCATGTACCAAAACCCAAGTACAAGTGGATACCTGTACAGACACATCTGTAAACTATTCCATATTCTGCCTTTTTCTGTTTGTAGCATTAAAGGAGGGGGATGCCGTGACTGCTCTGTGCAAACTGGCAAATGGCAGCTATACCTGTGCAGTGTGAAATGTGCCCTTCAGCTGCCAGCCTGTGCTTCCCTTGTGTTGTAAGGCAGTGTAGCTGAGACTGGAACAGTCTTAAAGGCCAACCGTGTAAGTTAAATCTGCAATAACTGCCCAAGAGATGTTAAATTTGTCAGTGCTGTGAGTATTCTCATTGCTCGCAGTGTCCGCGTTATTTCTGTGTATGGAAAACGTCTCTTTTTGCAAACATTAAGCCTGCTTCCCTTCAAGTGCCTCTGCTAGGGGAGCAGAAATACGCTGACAGAAGTTTGTTCTTTTGGTGGTAAAGAAATTAATGATAGAGCCGTAATTGCCCTTGGAGGGCTTAACAGCAGGGACCAAATACATGTGAGCTGCCTGTGAGCACTGTGTTCCTGTAATACCGGCAGCTCCGCAGGGCGTTTTCAGCTCCGTGGCGCATCTCTGATCAGCTTCCTACAGCAGAGGGTGACCAGGAGGCCCAGTATCTCTCTGGGTTGAAAGTCAGTTTCTGTACTCGCCTTCTGAGTTTCACTTAGAAAAGACTGGAGGGGTTAGTGGGCAACCAAGTATCGTGGCTTCTCCCTCATCCCCAATCTCTGTTTGCTTCCTGCTTATGTTCGGGGACTGCTCTGTAACACTATTTGGGATCCAGAATGCTATTTACATTAAAAAGAAAAAAAAAATCTCTAACCCTCTCTCCTGTTTTCTTATCACAGCAGATAGCATTGTTTTGCTTGAGTAATGCCCTAGGAAATTGTTCTGCGTATATTTTCCATTAGAAGTAATAAGAAACCTTTCCTAAGGGCCTCTGGAACCTGCTTTTGAAGCTCTTTGCAACAGAAGGTAGGGGAAGGGGATTTTGTTTAGATTTTTGAGTGTGATTTTTACAAGCAGATCAGGCTGGTGTAACAGTTTGCTGCCAGTGAAAAGGGCAGTCTCGCTCCCAGCTCTGCAGCCTTTCCCCTTCTCCTGTCGGGTGCTGGTGTGGCCTTTCCCTGAGCTGATTCATTTCACAAAACCAGCAGAAAACGTTCTAATATTTTTGGGGCAGTATTTTTGAGATGTATTGGCGAGGGGAACCAACTAATTGAGAGGGCCTTTTTGGTCAGTAGTGTGGGCAGCATGAGATGTCTTACCGTCATGAAAACTGGCAGTCACCTTCTGGATACCCTCTATTTTAAATATATTGATTTGTGGAAAACGAACTCTTTAATATTTTAGATAAATGGAAACATAAGCATCTCTCCAGAGTTTTATTTTAAGTGCAGTGATGATAGGTTTTATTATTACTGCTTGTAAGCAGACACAATGAACATTGGGTAAATGTTTGCTGGGTGGTTTTTTTTTTTAAGTAAGGCATTTGCTTAAGATGGAATCAATAAAGAGCTGAAAGAAGTCTTTAAAAGTAAGCCCAGGTGCACAGGGAGTATAACTCTAACTTCTTCATTTTACCATAAATATGGAAAATCAACTATGGTTATATTGTTAAAAAAACCATTGATGGTATGACTTGGTTCTAGGAGTTATCTCAAATATGATTTTTAGCCCTGTTTTTTTTGAGATCTGATTTTGTTTTTTTGAATTGTATTGTTTGTATTGTGTACTTGGCTGTATGCCTAATATGCTTTTATTGTTGTCTTAGGATTTCATCTGAAGCATAAATATGCATGGATTTACAAAGATGCTTTTTTTTTCCCTACAGTGTTTGTAGATTTTGTTTGGGTTTTTTTCTTGCCAAACCTTACCTTTACCTCACCCTGAAGAGTGACAAAGTAATTGTAACTTAGTGCTTCTTTCAGTACAACTCATAGGTAGGTCTAGAAGGGCCTTTTCTTTGTACTTAAGTTACTCATATGGATTTTGTTAGGGGGTACTTTAGGTGTTTTCCTCTGAGATATGGTGAACAGAGCTTACAGGTTTTCTAATGCTATTGTTCACTTAATAGATTACCTCTGCGTCATATTTTTGCTCTGATCTTATGATTCATACATCTTCTGGACTTTAAGCACTTAAAAGGTTTGCTGAGGCTTAAACACGTTAGTCTAAGTATATATATGACGGCTGAACCAATGAAATGGCTCAGTGCTGCCAAAAGGAGATTGTACCCTTCCACCTGTGCAGCTGCCTCATATATTCATTTGTAGTGGTACTGCTGCAGGTTTGTCCTTGGTGAGACTGTTCAACTTGCTAAACCAACAAGAACCCCATGCCAATTAACAGGCCGTAAACTGGAACACTGTTAGAAGGAATCAACAGTAAATTTAAGAAGTGAATATCATAAATCCTGGTGTTTGGGCTTTTTTCTTTTGTTTCTGTCTATGTTCTGCAGATCGTAAGGACTTAAGCTGTAAAGTCAGAAGTAATGAGAATCATCTTCCATTTATTTACAAATTAAAAAAACCTATTACGTATGAAACTGGACAATATTTAGCTGCAAATATTCTTTAAACATCTTTGTCTAATTCTTCAAGATAATGTAGTTAACATTTGGGGGTGTTTGTAAATAAAAGAAATATCTCTTTCCCTTTTCAATCCACAATTACTTTACACTAAGATAGTTGGGAGAGGGATAAAATAAAGCTTTTAATCTGAAGGAGAGGGAGAGAAAAGTGATAGTATGAGGAGAACAAGAGAAAACTTAACATAGCCAGAAAAACAATCAAGTCTTCAGAAGATTGTGCAGTAGCCCATGAAAGGGAGCTGTGAAGTGCTGAATTCAACAGGATGTGGAGAAACATCATTATATATGCTACTGTAAACCCTTTCTTGCTATGATATGGTGGTAATACAAGGAAATAAAAGTATTCTTTTAAGTTGTATCTAAACTGACTGCAGGACTTGAAAATGACATTTTGAGAAGGACAAGGGTTTAGCATGTTGTTCCTTTTTTGATTGGCACCATAAATCTCTTGCATGTAGAACAGATTTTTAAAACATACCCATGTCATGGCTGTTTATCTGCTTTCTATAATGTCTGTCTGCAGTCCAAAGCAGAGTCTGTAAGAGGCTGGACAGTATATAAAATCAAAATCTCAGTTTATTTTTAAGGAGTCATTTTCCTTTAAGTATGAAACTGTTATCCTTTAGAACACATTAAAATAAATCACTGGGCTAAAAAATCCACACCACCACTCCCTTAACTCTCAAAAAGTATATCCAAGGTCAGGAAAGTGTTTACCAGCAGGATTACATCAGCAGTTGCATGCCATGCTAGCAGTTCAGATTTAAGTTACAGAAAGATTGTAATTTGAAGGTTTTGTTAAGCAGTTCTTCAATTTTAAGTTGAAAAGGAAAAAAAAAAGTTTCAAATACAAAACTTCTAGTTTGTAGGTCAACAAGTCTTAATCTTCTCTAGCGGTGATTTTTCTGTTTGGTTCTAATGAAAATGTGAATCATAAATGGAAGATGCAGATACGATATTTTTTTCAGTAATTAATGACGCTTTTGATGGCTGTTGGCAGTTTTTGTTGGCTACACTTGTTAGCTATTTTATGTCTTGATTTGTAGATGTCCATGTTTCTAGTTGTTTTTGGTTTAAGCTGTTAAATAACAGAATGCTTCTTACCCTGCAAGTGCTAACTTTATGTGTTCCTTCTGAAAACTATTGCGTGCTTCCAAATGGAGGGAAAATAATTTCAACTATCTCCTCTTAATCAAGGGCTACTTTGGAAAACCTTTCCTTTTTCAGTAAATGACATTCTTTGTGTCTCTAACTTGGCACTGAGTAGCCTTCAGTTGCCCTTCAAGTAAGGAAATGTCATGAGTGCCGCCTTCAACTGGAATATGTTTTCTCAATTTGTAAGTGCTGTTGAAGAGTACCTGTGACGTGGGAAGCAGTGTTGGTGGCCTCGGCTGTTTTAGTCAACATGCATCTTCTCGCTCTCCAGCCAAGTTTGAAAAGATCCCTGCAAGCAGAGACCCCCTCAGACAAGATGGTTCTTGGCTTGTGCTCCAAGGTTTTTTGAGTTCATGTCTGTTTATAAAGGAAAGATTGTGTTAAGGGAAATCCACATACACTACTGGTTTGAGGAGAGAGAGGTGGAACTTTCAGAAAGCCTCATTGCTTCATTTATGGTGCCTTCTGAAGGGATTAAGTTCCTGTCTGCAGCAGTTTTTCCATCAGTAAATCTGAATGTTCAGGATTTGGTGCACCCTCACTTTATAAGGGGAGACTTTCGCTGCCTGTTGATGAGACCAGTATGGGAACATGAGCTTTGGAAACTTTAGCATCGGGATGCTGTTGCACAGTTCTATTAGATGCTGACAGAAAACTTTGGTGTCTCTTGGCATCTTTTAAGATGCACTGGGGTGAGCTTTTTCTCAGTGACTTCTTTGAGAAGGTGGCTGGCTGAAGGGAGAATGTTTTCAATTTCAAAATATTTTCTAACTTGAAAGCAGGAAAAACAGGAAGTAAAACACAAAAAAGCAGCCCATAACTTGTATAAAAATACTGTGTTTCTCCAGCCTGTTGTTTTCTGTTCGCTAGAAACAATTTAAAAATAGTTTCTTTATTCTTTGGTTGGGGTTTACATAAACTGTTATTTTATGGAAGGAGCAGTATAGAACCGAGTAACGTAATGTGCCCAGAAGTCGATGAAATCACACCATATACATTTGTAGGTAGATTGCATGTTTGGAAAGTTAACATGTTTGTGTTAATTACTGAGAAAAATGAACAGTATGCTAGTGCCTGTCAAGAAATAACATGACTGACAAATAGAGAGCAGCCAGTTGTGTGAATAGAAAAAGTCTAAGGGTATTCTCCATTTTTTTTTTTACCTTAACGTGTTTCTACCACCTGATTTCAATTCTTTAACGAGTAAGGACCGGAGCAGAGTGATACTGTCCCTTTCCATTTGATCTGCTCTGGCACACTGGGGGGAGGGAGAGGGGAAGGTATCTAACTGTTGCATTTAACTGCCTTTGAGTTTGGTACATCATCTCACTTTCTCCATTCCTGATTTTTGTTGTATTTCTTTTCCCACTTTTCTTTGCTGTGACAAGCGCGCTTGTTGGGGACAAAGCTTTCTGAAACCGACACTCATGTGAATTCTAAGTCTGACTTGCAAATCAATGTTTATGTATTAACTAGCTTTTTTAATCTTAAAAGCATTTCTATTTTGTACTCCTGCTTCAGGGTCCTACAGGAATACCTGTTGTTTCACAGAGAAGGGAAAGCTGTAAAATTCAGCATTAAAAGCACTTAGTTGTTTAAATCCTGGTAACTAAGATATTAAAAAAACGTGCTGTAATTAAGCATTTGTTGGCTTTGGAGTACAGACATACGCCAATTTAGTTCAGCTATGAAGAATGCCGTCTTAATGTAATTATTTTATTTATTTATGATATTGGGCGGCGGAGCTTCTTACGCTTCTGCCCTGTGTGACTGAAACATGGAGAATGGCAATTTTGGGAGCTGAAACCTCATGAGAAAACTGCCCGTCCGTGCCTTGTCCCTGCTCGCTTTCCTTCTGCCGGCGCCTACAGCTTCCAGCGTCCTCATACTGTGCGTGCCCAGCTTGTGAAACTGCTGCCTGCCGGGGGATTTAAACCGCGGCGGGGTAAGTCGGTGGGCTTGTGCTTGTCAGGAGGTTTAGCAGAGACACCTGGAGTAGTTCCCCACTTGTCACTGCCCCGTCCATTCCACCAGCCCCCTGCCTGCACTGATGGGCTGTGGCAGAGGGGGCTGAACCAGGCATCGCCTGCGTTACGCGGGGCTGTAAAGTGCTTTAACGTGTATAACCAGCAATGGGCTGCGGGCGGCAGCGGCTCAGGAGCAAGTGTTCAGCTTTGCTTACGGCAGAGGGAGGAAGGCAGAAATCGATCTCCTGGTGCAGGGCAAGGCAAACGCGCCGGTGCCTTCGGCTGCCATGGGAGTCTGCAGCCGAGAACAATTTCTACCCTGGTACTACTGCACTCGTGGGGCTTTACAGACTCGGGACTTCTGTGCTGAGTTTACCCTTATAGCTAACTCACTTCAACTTTTTTTTTTTCTCTAAAGTTTTCCTGGATCACCTAAACTCTAGGTGGTCGTCCCCCCCCCCNTACCCTGGTACTACTGCACTCGTGGGGCTTTACAGACTCGGGACTTCTGTGCTGAGTTTACCCTTATAGCTAACTCACTTCAACTTTTTTTTTTTTCTCTAAAGTTTTCCTGGATCACCTAAACTCTAGGTGGTCGTCCCCCCCCCCCAGTGCTTTCTATAGGGATAGAGTAGCTCCTCACATAATGCAAATGTGATGTTTCCCATAAAAGTGGCAGAGACATCCAGCAGCTTGGGAGGAGCAACAAAAATAGAAACATAACTGATTTGTAGCGGTTGTCTTAAGGCCTTGTAGGGTAACAGAGTTAAGCCTTTCCCTTCTCTATCCATTTAAATGCCCAGCAACTAAGCTGGGATTTTCCCTGTAGCTCCGTAACTGTTTCCAGGTTCCATTTAAAAAGCTGGTGAAAACGGGAGTGCTGGTTCCCCAAAACCAGTATGTTGGTACGTTAATGCTGAAGCACAATCAGGAGGCTGACGTGATACAAAATCAGGCAGATCAGATCTTAGAGTAGTTATTTCAGGTTGTCCGGCGCAGACAGAACTGTACTGATTTGGCTTTGTACCTTTAAGGTTTATTTGCAGTCATAGAAGGCTGAAATTGAGCATTTGAGAGGGAATAAATCACCGAGTTCTCTAGAATTTTAACTACTATTTAACTGTCTGCAAAAATGGAGGAACTCGGATTTGCCAGGCTCAAGAGATAGTAACAGCTATTGGCTTGTGTATCACTTTACCTGTCTTATTTCCTCTTGGAGAGACGTTGGTTAAATATCATCTCAGAACTGCCTGCTGGGTTGTTTGAAATGTTTCACCTTTTTATTACTGATTCGTTTCCTTGTAATCTTGTGATGTTTGCTGATCTGGAAAGCTGGATTTTCAGGAAGGGCCAGATTGAAATCTGTTTAGTCTAAATCCTTATGAAGTGGGTAAGGTCTTTGTTAAACTACCTTGAAAGCTGTTTGATTTTTTTTCAGGATTTAATTATTCTTTCTTTAAAGTTCTAGGGGGTTTTTTTGGTTGTTTTTGTGTGTATGTGGTTTTTTGTTTTGTGGTGTTTGGGTTTTTTTATGTAGGGTTACTATTCAATCAAGATAATGTTAACTTACTGAAAAGTTAAATATTAACAGTATCCTCTTTGATCTTACTTAAAGACTATGTTCTGCAAAAAGCTGTGCATCTTCAGTGTCCTTCCAGAACTATTGGAAAACTCAGTCATAATTTACTTTAAATGGGAAATATTATTTGTAGTTCTTTGCCTGAATGCATTTTCTGTCAGTCTGTGTCACCCTGAAGGTGAATGTAGTAGGACTGAAAACCTCAAAGAAACTTTTAGTAGCAACAGCAACTACATGGTTTTTACATAACTTAAAAGAATGCCTTCAGCTGTGTTTTTTAAATTAAATATTTATGCTGGAATTATTAATGAAAATTGTTTTTTAGAGGGATAAGTAGACAAATCATATGCTGTGATCTCAGCCATCCCAGTAGAAAAGAGCAAGAACTGCATCGGGGGTTGGAGGAGGGAGATAGTATGATCTGAATATACTCCTAGACAAATAAAAGTATTGTAGAGTTGGGGAATAACACTTCAAATGCGGGGGAGGAGGGGAAAGGAAATTAGGCTAAAAGTCTGTAATTATTCCCTGAGAAACATAAATGAATGATGTATAAAATGTTATTTCTTTGTCATTTAAAAGCAAACTTTAAAAACTTAAATATTACTCTTTTAAGGTCATTTATTTGGCAATATTTTCAGTCTGTAGAGGTGAAGCTGAGACAACATTGTGTGAATGATACTAGATTTGGGTTTTTTTTTTTTTTTNATCTTGGTGCTTGCCACAGGCCAGAGCTCTGGCAGTTACGGAATCAGCAGTTGTTACGTGCTGCACTTATTTTACTTAAGTTGTTCAAAGCAGTTGCCAGCGATGTTTCCGGGCAGGTCCAAGAAAATGGCATGATGCCAATCTAATTAAAGCAAAGCTGTACAAACAACCTTTGCATACGCATTTGTAGTAAATGTATTGATCCTAGTAAGTATAGTGATCCTTTTAGAAATGGTTTTATTAAATTCCAAGTTCTACAAATAAAGAAAAGGAAACTTCTGTTGTCTGTACTACAGCACGATAGCGTCTGGTCTCTTACATTGCTTGGGCTGTAGAGCTACTTACAACACCCAGGGCACCTCTTCCCTGTTGTGTGACTGGGCTTGCTGTACATGTGCTGAATGTTCCATTTACAACGTGCGCGTTTTTCAAGTGCTGAATTAACTTTACCTGTATAGGTCGAGTGTGCTATGAATGAACAGAACCACAAATGGATGGTCTAATGCTTCCTAGAGCGTGAATCTCGTAATGTGTAGGTCTGTTTGCAGCCTGAAGTCTGCAGATTTACGTCGCCGAAGCAGCTGAAGCCATTTGCTTCAAGCCATCCTCTTCACTAAAAGGTTTTCATATCTGAACAAAAAGCATGGTGTGGACTGGACACTGGCATTAATCACTTTGGTAGAGCGCAAATAGCTTGCGTTTGCAGATTGAGCGCTTCTGCTTTACTTACACTTTACAGTCCTATTCTTGTCTTGTTCTTTTAAGGGCTTGCTGATACTGGTGTGCTCATTGGCGCATACCTCACCTTAATTCTTGAGAAAGTATCAAAAACGTAGACTTTATCGTATTCTGCTCCCTTTAATAGTGAAATCTATAACTGCTCCAGAATCAAAAGGTATGCAGATATTCAGATCAGTATAGAAACTACGTAGTTATTGGAATTCTGTGATGTCCAGCCTACTAATACCAGTATGCACAAATCCTCAATTTGAGATTTTCTTTTTGGATTGTTTTTATTACTTAAACCAGCTCCAGATCAAAGCTGTTGGCTCATAGTTAAATTCGAGTGCTTTCTTTTCCATCTTCTCTCTAGGTAGTAAAATAATAATCTTATGCAAGACTTCCCATATAAGTACTCCAGAGTGATAGGTATTTTTAGACATTTTCACAGTGGATGTACTTGGTGCACTCAATTTTAAACACAGTGTACTTTCCAGAAGTCTGTTTCATTTTCCTCTCTGAAAATGAGGAACTGGAAAAGAATCCATGGTGTAAATGACACTTTCTCACACTGTTTTAGAAATACATGACGATGATATCTTGTAACACTACATAATGAGTTTTATTGGGCTCTTCTCAGTGAATTAGCCTCATCTGCACTTGGCAAGGTTCTGAGGCTTGGTTTTTCTTTCCTGCTTCTACTATTCTTGTTTTGATTAAAAATAAAGCAAAAAGTTACGTTTTAAACTTCCCGGTTTATCCTGAGATCTTCTGTTTTGGTCTGGTATCTGGTAGGTTATTTCATTAACTCAATACAAAGGCAAAACAAACCCCCAAAAGTCCAAAATTGTGGTAGTTGTCATCTATACATCTTTGATTGTAAAAGTATGTAAATAGGGTAGTGAAGAAGAAGAAATGTTAGAAGGCTTGTGCACAGTTGTGTAATAAGATAATGCTTAAGATACTGATGCTCACGTGATAATGGTAAAATACTGACAGATCCATCACTCTTGTTAAATGGACTTGTATTTGGTTGGTTGGGGTGTGCTTTCTTTAGGTTTTTTTGGAGGGGGGGCACTAAAAGTATTTGGTGTATGCCATTCTTAAGTCCTATAAATTAATGATTTATTGAATCAAACTTTTTATCTGTGCATATATGTATGAAAACATACATATTATGTATGTTCATGTAGTATTGAAAGAAGATTTTTTCTTCTCAAAATATTTTTGTTCCTAATATTAAGTATTCCTAATCTTCAATACTTCTGCTGAAATCTTTGGAAGGCAGAGCTTATACTCTTGGTACATACAGTGTTCAAAATATTCTTGAAGTTGTAGAAACTCTTAACGGGTTAATAACTTTTGATGAGCTAACTGCATTTAAAATTAATTGCTAATATCCTTGAAGAAGCCCTATTGACAGTGATCTGTAGCTGATACTATGAGTAATAGTGCAATGAAATTTCAGATGCCATGGCGGAAAGCAATGTAACTTGCTTGGCCAAACACATCGATATGATAAATAAATGCAAATTTTTAAAAAGCTTTCTTAACATTCATTAGCTTTTGAAACGCTGCTTTACAGAAATACTGGCAGCTCTTCTGTTTGTTAAAAGTCATCTTAACGGGGCTTCAGAAGGTGGAACATTGAGATTAGTGTTTCTATGCGATTGTTTTTACTCTATCTCCTGAGGTTTCTGGGGTGATTGTTTTTTAATAAGTTTCTGGTGCTAATAACTTAAAGAATAAAAGCTGAAAGGGGGGGCGGGGGGAGGGCAACTACAAAGAACCCAAAGTGTATTTTAAGAAGTCATTATTTTTGAGGTGCTGGGAGAGTTGGCTCATGATTTTGGAATGCACACTGTTAACAAGGATTCCTTTGAAGAACTCTCTGTAGCCCAGTGTTAAAGGCAGTCAGAGACCAACCATAATTAATACAGTCTTTCAAATTAGTGGTGAAATTCATCAGCCAGTTCCAAAATTTGACCTTTCTATCCTACTCATAACAAAATACAACCTCTGTTATATCTTATTTAGTAAGAGGAAAAAGGAATGCTTGAAGTGTAACTTTGAATGTCTTCATAAAAGAAGTGATGAAAAAGGCCTATGAGGTAATTGGAGGTACTACATCGTTAGTATTACCTGAAACAGGCTTATCAAAGAAAGTTTGATGCGGTGTCCCGAAGAGTTACTCTGTGTGGATGCACATTCCGTACCCTGTCTGGGAAGAAACCTAAAGGACTACCCAGATAGAGGTAGCAATTTCCTATCTTATTATAGAAAAATACTTTGTGCGTGGGGAGATATGGATTATTTTTGATCTATGAAAACTGAGGGGTCATGCCAGTCTCTTTTTTTTTTTTTTTAAATAAAACTATTCCTCTCCTGAATGGACGTCAGACAGCAGCTGTCTTGATGGTCGAACGGATTGGTGCAGCAACGCGCTTCTCCCGCTGTCTCTCCAATTAGACCTGTCATTTAGAGCCACTCAGCTGCACATCGACCGGTTTGTGTCACCTCCCTGGTACCCATAAGCATTTTGGCTTTTTGGGAGCGGTGGGCACATGAATTAAAAAAACCAAACAACAACCAAACCCAACCCACCACTGAAAAACCCTAAAACCACAAAAAACCCCAAACTGTTGAAGTATTTGATGTACACCATTCTTGCATCTTCTCAACAACTTCTGAGAATTCTCGTTTATCTGAGGGGACAGATAGGATTTCCCCCTCGTGGCTGGTTTACTCCTAGTACAAGGTTCTGAAACTATGTAGGTTTTTTAAAAATTAACTTGAAGCAGATTTACTTAATCAGTGTGCCTTAGACCCCTATGATTAATTTTTTAGTTCATCTGTGTGGTGTGGGTCAAGTTGTAGTTCAAATAAACCTAATTAAATGACTCTTAGCAGCCGGTGTCACAGTAATCTCGGTATCCCGTTCTCTCCACGCTCTGGATTTGACCCGGGGGTGATGTTACACGTCTGGTTTGGCGGCAGTTGTGGAAACAAGCGTTATTTTCTCCATAGTGCTTCTTCCTGTCAGTGCACAGAAATCTTTCTGTAATTGCTTACTTTTAGCTTTGTCCGTCAAAATCTCGAGACGCTTTCAGAAGCGTGGCCAGCAGGTCCAGGGAGGTGATTCTTCCCCTCTGTTCTGCTCTGGTGAGACCCCATGAGGAATACTGCATCCAGCTCTGGAGCACAGGAAAGACATGGACCTGTTGGAGCGGGTCCAGAGGAGGCCATGAGGATGGTCAGAGGGCTGGAGCACCTCTGCTGTGAGGACAGGCTGAGAGAGTTGGGGTTGTTCAGCCTGGAGAAGAGAAGGCTCCAGGGAGACCTTATAGCAGCCTGACAGTATCCAAAAGGGGCCTGCAGGAAAGATGGGGAGGGACTCTTTACAAGGCCATGTAGTGATAGGATGAGGAGTAATGGCTTCAGACTGACAGAGGGGAGATTTAGATTAGATCTTGGGAAGAAACTTTTCCCCACAAGGGTGGTGAGACACTGGCACAGGTTGTCCAGGGAAGCTGTGAATGCCCCATCCCTGGAGGTGTTCAAGGCCAGGTTCAATGGGGCTTTGAGCAACCTGGTCTAGTGGGAGGTGTCCCTGGCCATGGCAGGGGGGTTGGAACTAGATGATCTTTACGGTCCCTTCCAGCTCTCGCCGTTCTGTGATTGTGTGTGGCTCTGACCTGAGTAAAGACAACACCTCAAGCTGGCAGAGGGCCACCACTGCCTTTTGGTGGTACCTGGTGGTGGGGGCAGAGTGACGGAGGTTGTGGGGTGTCCCGCTTTATCCGAAAGAAGGGTGGGAAATGCCCAGCCCAGGCTGCGGGCGCTGTGAATCGCATCCCGGGGAACCCGCGAACTTCGCACCGCGGATACGCCCCGTCGTGGCCCTGGAGAGGGTCCGAGGAACCAGAGTGGGGATGGAACGAGATTGGAAGGAGGTCGTAAACCACCAGAAATGTCAAAATCTTAAGTTTTTCTAAAAGATGCTAAGAAACCCCCCAAACTGCTGCTAGCAGCGGGGGTCAGGGCTGCCCCCACCTCGGGACCCTCCTGCCGCGCGCGGGCCGCCTCCTCCTCACGTTTGGGATTTTTCCCCCCTTATTCTATTCTGCCGGGGGGGAGGGGGCGGGGCTGGGGAGGGGCGGGGCGGGCTCCCGCCTCCAGCGC
>VZSF01004558.1:1054572-1187057 GCA_013398295.1 Chionis minor
GCCGCCGCCGCCGCCCCGCCGCCGGCACCATGCTCAGCCTGCAGGATTCCCTCTTCTTCGAAATCAGCATAAAGTCGCTGCTGAAATCCTGGAGCGGCGGCGGCAGCAGCAGTGAGTAAACAGCCGCGGCCTCCCAGCCCCTTCCTCCTCCTTCCTCTTGCCTTGTTATTTTGATTTTAAACATTATTTTTATTGGGGTTTTTTTTCACGCTGCCCTGTAAAACTACGCTTTCAAAAAAAAAGGTTTTCAGCGGTCCTGTGTGCAACTTGGCGTAGCCGGGGCGAGCAAAAGTGCTCTCTCTGCTTCCCAGTGGTCGTGCGAAACGGTGTTATATATACAGGCACATATAGATGTTTATACGCACATATAAAAATATAAATGTATATAGAGATATAAAATTCCCAGGCTGTGGTGTTTCAGTCGGATAAAGTTCTTTGCACCCTTTGCTGCCTGAGAGAGGTGAGGAGCAGATGCTTTGTCTCTGCGGAGTTACCAGGCGCTGACACGGTGGCTTACTTCTGCCAAGCTCCAAATGCTCCTCTCAAGCAAAGCAATGGTGTAAAACGGGGTGTTTTACAGCGGATGTTATTTTGGTGCCTCAAACTCGTTGTTAGACCTGCATAAAGTGCCCGCGTTGATCTTCTGAATGGCCGGGATCTAGAGTTTCTACGAGGTTTTCTTGTCGTAATCGAACCAGCGAAGGCAAGGATGCTGCTCTAGGTACCGGGAACCGGGCTGTCCTCGGATCACCCCTTCGCACGGCTTCAATGCAGGGTCTGGGGCCCGGCGGCTGCCGTGGAGCAGGCTCTGCTACCATAAGCACGGCAGCTTAATACGCCAGGAGGTGATAAAGATGACGTAATTGTACGTCAGCCGAGTATTTCGTATGTCTAAAGTTTTCTGGTATTTGTACAAATTAAAAAAGTCAAAAGCAGGAGGTATCTGGTATTTCACCTTTAAGTCACGTCTCAGGAATTGCTGCTTGAGGTGTACTGGGCTGCAGTTTCCACTCACCAGACCCTTCATCAAAATACCTCTGTTGGGATTTTTACCCCAATATAGCGTTGTTTGTTTCACCTGTCTGTCTTGTTTGAAGGAATTAGTAGCAAGTTATTTATTGTACAGTGTATTAATCAGTGCTAGGAGAGCATGCAGGTATTTAGTTTGTCCTAATGGCTTATTCAGACATGAGATTTGTTTTTTGCAGTAACTACTGTAATTCATTGTTTGGACTAATAACTTCTAGACTTAAGACTTCTAAGTTAAAGTAATGAATATTTCAAAACAGGCGTCCTTATAGGTTTTGCTTTTCACTTTGGTTTGTGCCTTGCAGATTAACTCTGTCTGTTCCAAATTATACCTTGTAATAGTACTTGGTAGTTCTTGTTCTTCTTGAAATAAAGATAATCAGAAGGGTTTTTTCTAATATTTTATAGTAGAACTTGAAAGTGTCTCATGAGAATTATTAAAAATCCTTGAAGTTGATTTTATTAATGGATGTTTCCAAACCAAAGTAAACCGTGGATATATTGTTACAATAAATTCAATCTACATCTGGATAAATAATTGCTGTGTAGATAAGGACATGAATTGCAGAATCTAGACTAGACAATTGTCAGCTGTAATGAGACAGAGAGTAATAATAATAAGAAAGGGTATCTGAGAAGAGGTTATATAGGATGCTATATTTTCTCCTTTATGTCCTCTGTTATGTAAGCACAGCGGAGGAAGATCTTCCTGACTCTTTCGTCAGGAAGTGGTACTTGGATCATCTGCCAACAGACTCATTTTCTGTGCTCACTGATTAGACAGCTGGGCTTCATTTCACTTTTTCCCACGATTGTTGCTCCGTTTGTGAAAATTGCCGTGATTACGGCGTAGCTGCGCGGCTGCTCTACGAGTGTGTGAGCGTCACATCCCGATGGCTTTCTGCTGTGCGGACCGGCCAGGAGCAGACAGACCTCTCTGTGTAGCCTGTACCAGGTTTAAGTGTTGTGATTCACGTGGATAGCTTAGTGAATTGAGCTGAGCGGGTGAGCCAGTTGCTTTTTTTTCCTAAAACGTTTGCCAATCAAGCGATGCAGTGTGTGTAGAACAAGGAATTACGCAACGTTTATCTTGAGTATGTGTTTGGTAATTCATTAAACAGGCTAAAAAATTACCTGGAAAATGTTTTCCTGCAATTTTTTATATGCAAATGCTACTTTTTATGGTTTGTATGATAACTGCAGAATTTTGTGTACTAAAGAACATCAGAAGAGGAGTGGGTATGCTTGCATGCATTTCCACATCCATAAAAATAAGCATCTGTAGAGAGTGTTTAAGCATCTAACAGAAAGGCAGCAAAGCTCCATGGGTCTGGTTGAGGGCTTGCTTAGCTGGCATAATGTTGTTGCAGTGCTGGCTAAGGTTTTATTGTAGTTGATCTTTTTTCTTTCAGCAACAACAATGAAGTGACATTCATATGGCCTAGTTTCAGCATGCTGTCTCTGTGCCAACAATTTTAGGCATTACTTCCTTTTAAATGGAGTCAGGAATGTTCTTTTAATCCAACAGCAAAGTGAGGATGTTCCTGCTGAAGAATTATGTGCTTACTGAAGTTGTGGATATAATGGGAGGCTTTATACGGGCTTGTCCTCAGGTTCCTTGGCTCCATAGTATTTAAGGAATCTTAGTTGTGACAATGCAACTTAATTTTCTTAAAGTTATGGATTTGTTATTTAGTCCATTGCAGTTTGAATACATGGTCTGTTTAACCATTCTTCTGAGGTTTCTGATTTTGTAGCAAAAAAAGTCACTTTGGTTGTTATTTATATCAGTTGGTAGAAGAAACCCCTCATATTTAGTCCACAAAAACCTTTGTTTAAGGTTAAGGAGGTCTGGCTGCCATGAGAATTACTTTTGGTCACGTAACATATGTGTTCAAAAAACAAATGTGGTGCTGCTTACAGTGAAAAGCATTATGTAATGAAGACCTTTCTGTAAGATACGACATGTGTTTTAATCAAAACTGTATTTTTGTATCAGATTTGTATCATTTGTATCAAATGCATGTATTTTCTGGGGTTTACAGTCTAGACAGGAACAACTGCTTTCCAGTAAACATGAGTGTGATCCATTACTGCTTTCTAAAAGCTCTTCTCTGTTTCTAATATTTGCTGTATTATTAATCTTGTCCAGCTCAGAAATAAATAATTCTTTTTGGATTAATAAAAAAGGGACCCAAAAAATGCATCTGTTGTCTTTCTAATAATGAATACACCGCTTTCTGTCGCTGTGCTGTGGTGGCGGTCGGTCTGTCCGGTGAAGAGAAGGGTACACCTGTCCTGCGGGTGTTTCTCTGTCCTTGAACTTGTCCCTACCTCCTCCTGGTAAACCAGCGTTGGAGGTGGCTCTTGAGGTTCTCAGGTCAGCTTGCTTGGCTCGATTCAGGCGTCCTGCCTGTATTTCAAGAACTCGTACCAGTTAAGAGAAAAGGGGCTGCTCTTGACCTTGTGCCTGCCAAAGCTGCATCGCGGCCATTGCCATCGGCCTCTTTTTGGTAAGGGTTTGTGACAGAGTTTTTTTTCCAAGTTACTTACACTTGTGAGCCTGCGAACAAAGTCGTGGCAAGGAGAGCGAGCTGTAGCTGCCTGTACAGCAGTGGGTTTTGAAAACGTGTTATAAAATCAAAAAGGAATGGAGCAACTTTAAAAGGAAGTGAATTATTGGAGCTGTGGCTGCCAGGTGCTGACAAGCATGTGGAAACTGGGGAGCTGCCTGGCAGATCCTTCTGAATCATTCTTTCTGTGAATGAAAAAAGCACTCGGAGTTGAAGAATCGCTTACCTTCCCATAGGATTAGCTTGACTGAAGATTACTTCCTCCGTTACCAACCAAAAAATGAACTCTTGGCTCTCGAGAGACGTTCTGCTCTGATAATATAGTATTTAACAAAGTGTGGATTTAATGGATTCATTTTTACCCTGTGGCTTTTCATTTCGTGACAGCAGTGAGACTGTAATTTAAATAAGACAAGTGAAATCACCTCACAGTACCATGACAGGAGTGTATATGAAAAGGGACCACATGAAGAATTGTGGAACAAAGGTTTTGTTGTGGGTCTCGTTCTTTGGGAGGAGATGGGGTGAGGTGAAGCGTGTGTGGAGGTGTACATGGCTCTAGCAAAAGCTATGAAAACACAATTTGTTTATATTTTAGGGATCATTATTATATGATAAATTCCAACTCATTTCCCCAGCAACTGTTAAACTGCAAAGAAAAAGAAAACCTCGGAAAAAAAATTGGTCTGAGACACTAGGTGATTGTTTCTCTTCCAAACTGTCCAAACTTTGGAGTGGCAGTTATCGGTGACAGTACAGTGCTCTAGAGAACTTTCAGACATCTTTTAATGACAGTTTTACTTTCCAGTGGCAAAATCGGAGTTATTTCACAATCAAGAGAAATCTTATTTTCATGAGATACTTTTTTTGGTGCCTTTTTAAACAATAATAGTAATTAAACAAGTATAATATTAAATAGGGCGTTAACTTCATTCCTCCAACTTTAAACATCGCAAATAATAATGTGTTCAGTCTTTTTGTAGGAAGTCTTTGTTAATTGTAACCTTGACTTCAAAAAATCATGACAGTAGTCATCTTGTATACTAAAAGTCCATAGACTGTCTCTAGAGAATGTACCAATTTTTCCTTATGATTTTAGCGTCCCAAATTGTTTTGATATACTGAAAAGTGAATTTTTTTAAATGAAAGATGAATCCAAATTTATGTTGTTTTGAAAAAGCTACTAAGTTCCACTCTTTTTTTTTAAAAAAAAAAAAAGTAATTAAGCATTTTTTTGTGATAGTAAATGTACTTACGGATCCCTGTAGTGCTGGAGCAGCAAGTTTGTTTGCTGTAGAAGGGACGTATGGCTTATGATGGCTTCTCCACCGCCTGTCAGTTGTCATGGGAAAAGCAAGTTTTTGTTGGTAGTTAATCAACCAATAAAATGGGAATGTTTCAGTTGATATTTTTTTTTTAAAGGGATTATGCAGCGTAACCTCCATATTTGGCCCTGCTTATGAACTTAGGTGATCTTTAATGATGTCCACTTGTGAAGTACATCTTAGGGCACATGAGATCATGAGTCATTGCATTTCATGATGCATGGTGTGTTGACATACATTCAATTAAATTAAATGCTAGTAGCATTCTGTGTGGTGAAATCTGCTATGTAAAGAGAGGATAGCTTTTTAATTTTTCTTTTCTTTCAGGGTAGGGTTGAAATAACAAGGTCTATAAGTGGATGTAGGCTGGAAGAAGATAACTAGGCTATAAGTAGATTGTCCAAACCAGTCAAACCAGTGTACCACCCTGAAGCTGAAGGGTACCCAGTATACATAAGTGAAAGTTCTGAAGTAGTCAAACTTTTTCAGTCCCACTCCACTAGATATGGGTCAGGTAAGCAGGATGAAGATGAGGGAAGTTTCATCAGATGGCTGCGCTCGGCAGTTTTGCCAGAAGTGGTGGCTTTGCCTTGCCACCTTTTCACCTGGTAACTGGAGTACTTGTCTCATCCTTTTAGTGAGTTGTTTCGGGTCATTGTATCAGCAGAAATGTTCTTGAGAAGACAGAGCTTGCTTCATTTGTTTATTATTTATGTTAAACTGCAAGGCAAGGAGGGTGGACATGAGGGCTGGTGTGAAAGAAGGATAAGGACCACCTGGCTGGAGGCTGGCTGCCTCTTCTGGTTCTGGGTGACTGAAGCTGTGTGATTATTTTGGGGGTGTTTTTGGGTTGCTGTAGCTTTTGCTGTTGCTGAGCATGTGTACCTACATGTATTCTTTGCCCCTGCCTCATCTGTTTGATGCCTACAATCTATATCGCGACACTTTTTGGGTAGATTGGGCATAAGGGCATGGATGTCTATTAGGGAAGTAGATATGTGATATTTTGGGCCTTACTTTGGACTTCTCTGCGTATCAACATGCAAAACCTTTAACTGTGATTTTTTTTTAATGATTGTCATGTGTGAGGTTCTTCATACTAATTTTTAAATAAGATGCCTGCATTGTAGTAAGTACGTTATGTGTTGGGATATACATTATTTATCTTCATCAGGCGTAGATATGCTAGAATGAGCTGTCCTTTGAGATGTTCTTTCTATTAAAGCAATATACTTTTACTAAACCCATAACTAGCTTCTGTAATGATCCAAAATACAGAAGAGAACGCTGTTGAAAGGAGAAAGTGCCCCAAATGCAAACCACTCTGTCAGCTGCTGTTGCTCGAATAAACTGCGTGCTCTGCATGGACTTCAGGAAAGCTCCAGATAAACCAATTGCAACAAACCATATCAAATACTCCATTTCTGCTGACTTTTTTTTGTTGTTGTTTCGAAACTCTAGCTCTGGTGCCTTTGTATGTGAAGGGGAGAGGTTCAGACACTAGAGATTTAATGGCATTTAAGAGATCACTGTCAAAACACTATTTATTTATTTACAAAGGTGACTGCCAACTTTAGAACACTGTGTGGAGCAAAACTGTTGTTTGCTGTATTATATCCTGCTCGCATGGAGTTACAGGTTTTACCCTTTATAGAGAGGAATACTCTTCCTCATTCCTCTGCAAAGAGTAATGATGCTAGTGTGAATTTAAACTTAAAGTGTAAAAGGCTGTTCTAAATCAAAAGGGCCAGTCAGAACCTAAAAAAATAGTGTAGCACGCTACTGTGAATATGAATTAAGTGCTTGAATTCTGATGTTCCCAGTTGCCTGTGTGAGTGTCACAAGCAAAGGTTTACGTTAGTAGGTCTGGTAAAAACAGCTTTCTGGGGGAAATTTCAGGGGAGTTTACTGAAATATGATTTGTATAATAGGCTGCCAAGCTGCAATAACAGAAGAAAATGTCATGTTAAGGCATAGAATTGCTTTAGTTTGATTGCTTTTAATATTAATTATTGAAAAAATTAAGTATAGAAAGAAATAAACTTTATATCATTGAATTTGCATTGATAACTCTCATTAGACAAATCCAGGATTTATTACGGACTGACGGAAAAGTATTTAAACTATGGTGATGGTTGAAAAGCTAGAGGTGGAGAAAGTTTCAGTACAGTTACAGAATTACATGTTTTATGACTAATTATTTTCACCAGATTTTAGACGATGCCCTCAGTGGGTATAGTTAGAACAAACAAAAGCAATATGTGTAGGAAAGATTTTACCCATTTCAGAATAAATATTACTATGAATATATAAGGTTTTTAAAGTAGTAGTAGAAAACAACAGGCATATAAAAATTTTTTCCTCACTCCTTACCTTGTCTCATTCTTCTCTTAAGAATCAAGAATTTGAAAATCTGATGGGGAGAAAGTGTACTTTTCCTCAGATTTACATCGCCTCAGAAGTAGATAGCTAAGAATTTTTAAAAGCTGCCATTTCAAACATCTAAAGTAGAAATTTTCATGCAAATGTTAATATTTATAGATTCCTTGTTCAATAATTAGTTCAAGTTCTAAGAGTAATTAATTTCTCGGAGATCTCAGGAAAGCACAGCATGGGAAGTATAAATGACTGCGCTGGTTCTGCCCATCAGGCACAACTGGCATGTGATTTGGGGATATTTTCAATTTTACTTTTTGAAATTCCCTTTGTAGACAATTGCTAGAGACCAGAATGCTGGTCTAGAAAGATGTACGAATGCCTTAAACCCTTGCTAATCAATGCTAACTAATGAATGGATATTGGAGAGAATTGTTAAATTCACAGTGCTGTCCAGGCAGCGTAACTAGCCTTAGGAATTATTGATTTTATTCCTTTTGCTTCTTTTATTTATCATCCCAGTTTGCTTCCTTTGTTCACTCTGCCGAACTAACGTGAGATCCTCAGGTCGGGAACTGGGATGCGTGTGAGGGTACAGGTGCGCCAGCCTCGCCGCTCAGCAGCAACTCCGCTGCTCTTAATGCAGCCGACATTAAGCTTAAAAAACTTGAGTGTCTGACATCTCAGTGGAAACCTGCCTCCTTTTCCTCTCTAACATCTTGTTTGTGCCGGCTGTCAGCAGGACGTAGCGGTTGGGCCAAATACCACCAGATTTTTACTGTTCTTTCAGCTACAAATGAGGTCTTGTCCTGGAAAAAAGACAGGCTGGCAACTGGCACTTGGTTTTTATGACAGCAAAGCAAAGGAAGAAGGAAGCTAACCCAGATGTATTGAGGTTTGGCTGGAGAAGTTCAGAGTTTTTTTTGATAGCTGTTTGAGACACTGCGACCAGAAATCTATGATAAACTCATCGGGGATATTAAGGCAGAGTCGTGCATTCTTTTGCTTGTAGGGGTATCTTTGAACCTCTCTTCAGAAATTAACAGGATAGGAAAACAGGAAGGAGGAATTCAAAACCTAGAAATTCCCTAGCGGAAATGCATGGATGAGAAAGATTTTAAAGTCTATTTCTCTTACATGTTTTTTTTTCTTCTTAAATGGTAATTTAAAAAAAGCTGGAATGGGTACTTCAAGCTATAATTATTCCTCCACAGGAATAAAGTAAAAGTGTATAACTAATTCTGAAATAGTTATGTTAAGGAAAACAAGATGAACAAAACCAGGTTTCACAAATATGGTGAAAGTTGACCAAAAGGAAAGTGATTCCACTATTACAATTTTTCCTAGCATCTGTCGCTGTAGTAATGTTCAAAGGATTGTTTGAATAATTTTTACTTACTTATTTAAATTTATACTTTGTGCTTATCTTTTATTGCCGCATTATCCCTGAAGGGGGTACTGTGATTGGAAAACTAGAGTGATCATCTTGGAAAGGATAAGGGAAACAAGAATGTAACTAGTTTAATTGAGTAGGGGAGAAGACGGCAGGACAGGGCCTGGGAGGACCCTAAGGAGGTGCAGACATTGGTTCTGTATTTTTGGAAGCAAGCCTGTAGGATTTCACTATCTAAAATGTGGTGACGGATGTGAATTATGCCACCACTGAGGGTGAAAACTTTGTGAAGTGCCTTGAGCTGAAGTTCACCCTCACTGTAACTGAATCTCACTGTGCCAAACTGGCGTCTTCCTGGAGATGCAAGTTTTCAGAGTAAAAAAGTAGCATGCATTACTTATTCTGAAGACCTGAAGTGAGGAAATACTGATTCCTCAGTTACTTTTAGTTTAGATACTGGTTTATTAGATACATTCTTGCACTTTTTTAGTTCTTCCTCAAGCTTTCATATATCTTCTGTACTTCCTTACTTCTGCTAAGACCATTTACATTAATGGAGCTGAGAAAAATGGTGTCAAGTCTTTGAGGATTATTTGGTTTCATTTTATATTTGCACTTTTAAGGCAAAGGTTATGAAGACTGACTGCCAAAAAACGATGGTGACTATTGGATAGCTTGAGCTATTTGGGGCCCAGGAGAGGTGACAGAGAGCCACGAAGGTGCGGGAGAGCAGCTGTGCCATCTTGACACCATTTTCTCCACAGGGTTAGAATTCTTGGGAGCCTCAGTCCCTGATTCCCCCTGACTGGGAGTCATGCCCTGAAACTGTAGCCTAGGCCAGAGTTAACCTTCCGAGTTCATGGTGCTGTAGTGTGCGTGTGCTCTGCGTGTGTCTTACCTAAAACAGCCTCGTGAGAGGCGGAGGGGATATTTCTAACCTTTAAACATATTGGTCTGGCTTGTGAACTTGAAGATGTTTGCTCGTGTGTGGTCTGCGTTGTGACGCCATTGAGGCGGCAGAGGCTCGTGAAGGGTCACAAGTTTTCGTCAAGCATCTACAAGTAGGAAAAAACCCCTTCAAACTGGTAGTTTTCTCTGTTTTCCTGTCCTGTGCTTCTTGCCAAGTGCAGCTGCTTTAGCAGGGTATTGATAAGGTATTTCCGGAGATGGAACACCACTCCTCCCCTGGAGTTGTGGCTGGAGCTGTGGAGCAGCAGTGCGTTGATGGTCTGACTGCCTCCTGCTCTCCATCTGCAGAGGAAGAGAACAGTATTCCTGTCCTTCTGTGGGGCTAGCAAACTTAACAGCCAGCTCAGAAGGGAAATGGGCGTTTATAGCATGATTAAAACAGCTCAGTGTTTTACGGTGCTGTCAATACGTGACCACACCGACATCATACCATACCACATCGTCAGGGGAAAAGATGAGCGATGAGCTCTGGATGTGAAACTCCCGATTTCTAGGTCACTGGCTGAGAGTGTAACTCAGCAGAGGCCAGAGCTCGTTATCGTTTGGCGGTTCACATTTGGTCTCCTTCCAGGTGCCAGCAGCAGAGCGCTCCCTCCTTGGAGGCCCTCACCCCGACTGAGCTCCATCGTCACCGCGCGGTCCCACCACAGCCAGACTGATGCCCTGCCCTCCGCTGCTGTCCCCCTCCACAGGGCTTCAGCTGTTAATCTAATCTCTGTTTTATTACCGTAGAGTGATTAATGAGGTAATGGTTTCTTGGGACACATACAGATTTTGCCTCTGTAACTTTGATACGCTGAGGAAGCTCGAGGTTTAAAACCTTGACCCGACAAGCTGAGGTTTCCAGGGTTGAGTGGGAATAGTCAGGCAACCCATAAAAACAATTTTTGGTAATAGTATACCTGAGCAAGAATGAAGCAAGTATTGCTGCATCTTCAAAATAATACTACTGGTATATTTATATATTGCAATTTGGGAGATAGCAGCATTGCCTAGCTGTCCCTGCTAATTCGGGTCAGGAAGCTAAGTGACCTTATTTTTTTGACGTTTTTTTTTTTCTTCATGTTGAAGTAGTAAGGAGTGTTAATGATTATACAACCATTTTTTTTGTGTTATCCTCTACTAGGAAATTTTACCCTCTGTTCCTGAAGAGGGCAGGATATTAGAGAATTTTTAAAGCAGCATCTTAATAGTTTCACATTTTTCTTCCGATATATTTCTTCTGTCTTTGTGTCTGTCTTAGTGGTGAACTGTGTAATCTTCTAAATAATAGCACCCAAACACTGCTCCTGTCATTAACAGCCAAGCCATAGTTGGTGGTGGTGCGTCTAGTTAGATGCTTAGTTACTTTTCAAGCCTCTAAACCTGGTAGTATTTAAATGGTTACAGTTCTGAATGTAGCTGTGATACAGTTGTACTACCTCCTTACAGGCTGCTCTCTTTTAAATATGATTTTATATATAAACATATTTTTATTTCTGTCCATCAGCGTGGAAGACTTCAGAGCAGATTTTACCACAATTCATTTTGTAGGCGAGCGTCTGTTACTGATAGACTGTGGATGTTTTCTGTGTCTTCCAACAAAAATACGAAACCTACTATTTAATTTTAATCAGAAAACAGTGTAGGAAATACTGTTGGAACATTGTATAAACCATGTAGCCAGTGGAAATGTGAGACCTTATATATATGAGGGAAAGGATATATTATTTAAAATAAGAACTGAGGGGAAAAAGAGTTTCCACTTGCTCATACAGTGTCTCAAGCCCCAGGGTGTGTGTCCAAGAGGTCTGTCAAACAGCCGGGTACCAGGACAGGAGCGTTCAAGGTGTCTTTCCAGCAAAAAGGCACTGCAATGCCTGTGTCCATTTGTTAGGTCTGGAGTCCATGGCCATGGTATGGACGGTAAAGATGCCAGGCGCCACATTCTCCTCCTGTCCCGAGTTCCTCTTTGCTTGCCAACAGATTTTGGATATATGTGTTTTTGGAGCTGGCAGGGATCAGTGTCTCCATCCTGTCCCGCCTCTGTGAGTCGTTCCGAGTCGCCGTGGTTCTTTGTGTCCAGGTCTGGGTGTGTTGTGAAACTGTAGGTAGACGTGCAGGGGTCCTCCATGACCTGCTCACCTGGGTGTTGTTCACAGCCAGACCTTCCCACTCCTACCAGTCGGAGGCTCCCAGTTACAATCTCTGCGGTGCTTTTCAGAGCGTGCAGGTGTGTATTGAGACCAGGTAAAGGTTCTTATTGTGGAGGAAGCAAACTGCTTTCTGAAGTGAATTAGAATCAGATGAAAAGTTAAAATCAAAGTTGAGGAAGGTAGGAGAAAAAAAAGCTTTTTCTTTTTCCTTTGAATTGCAATACATACAGCTCAAATCTTTCAAATGACCAGTTTAGCCATATATTTTGGAGTTCCATGGACAAGCATGTGATGAACTATTTTTATTTCCGATGTGACTAGTCTCCTCCTGTGGAACTGACAAAGAAGCTCAATGTGTTTATGGAGGCTAAGAATAGCACTGCGTTGCACTTGGTATTGTGTTCTTACAGAGGTCCAGTTTGAGTGCTGGCTATGTCTGCATGCTACATGAGAATTTTTTCACCGCATTTGGGATGTGCTCTTGCGCTTCCTCTGAAGAATAAAGCCCTGAAGGCTGTCGTCTGTTTTTCTAAGGAATTGCACAACTTCAGATTCTTGCTAGTTTAATTTACTTTTATTTGCAGTTAGCATAGATAAATTTCTTTGGAAAGTCTGGTTAGAAATACAAGTGTCTCATGCTTACTTTTAAAAAATGTTGTTGACTAAGGCTTCGTGTGAACTCAGTGCTACCTTATGCTTCTAAAGACTTTAAAAGTGCCAAAGAGCCTCAAAATACAGTTCCCACACTTACCACAGAAGCAAACCAAATTTGGATAAGTGACCTAGTGAACAATCCCAAATCTTCTGGATATTTGCTAATTTTCATGTTCGTTAATCTTTTTCCCCCAAGAAAAAAATGAAAATAGACATTCCAGACCATCACCAACTCAGCAGCTGGTTGATGTTGCTGTTTTTCTGTAGAGTTTGGTGAATGAAAGGACTTGGCTCAGTCCTTTCTGAGCCGTCTGTCTACAAAATATTTACTATAGCTACTTTAAAAAACAGAGAATTTACAACAATGTTGTAAATGTGTGTGCACTCACAAGGAAATTAATGCTGTAGTTGAAAAAGAATTAACCATTCCTATGTGCTAACTCTTTGGTTAGTTGTACTGGAAACGGAAACCCATCAGTTTTATGGTTTGTGTTGTGTTTTGGTTTGTTTGGGTTTTTTTGCCAATTAAATATAGGTAGTTACTGGGGAGGGAGAGGGAGAGAAGGTTTTGTTGTTTTGTTTTGACTCCTCAGCAAATTTACTCTAAGAATATACTTTTGAAAATTTTGATTTTCTTTTTTTTTTCCCCTCCTTGGCTTGTTTGTGTTAAACGTGACAGATTGAGTTAGTCTTCAGAGGTATATTTCCCTTTTCAGCTCCTATGTTCATATGGAGGATTACTAGGCAAAACTGACAGAATCGGAGCGTGGAACAGTTGTTCTTTCCTGAAATTGATACTTAATGCATGAGACTTATTCTAACCCTGATTTGTGTGTACTTGAGCATATTCCTGTGCTCAAAGGTATTTGTTTGTTTGTTCCCTTTTTAGACCCTTGTGTATATATCTAAGACTTTAATTTTCAAGCCATACCTCAGAAGCAGAAATACTGTTGTAATAATAATTCCTGAGTACTTCACTAGGCAGTTACTTACAAAGATGTGAAAAAGGTCTTTAAATGGACCCAGCCTGGGCTAAGGTAACGCTTTTGAGCATTAACTTTTAGATATATTTTTCATCTGAAATATTAATGTGCTTATATGGAGCATATTAAAAGAAAATAATTTGGGTTCTTTTTAGATTTTTAAAAATAGGTTTCAGGGTTTTTTAATGATACATGATTTGAAGTTGCTGGTTACTTTATAACTGATGCTCCAGAGTCTTTTTTCAAAACAGCTTTTTACAGCAAAGCTGCCAGTATTCATTACTTTTTGCATTTATTCAGGAAAGATATCAGTTTGACATTAATGAGGATAATTGAGGATAATGAGCATAATGAGGATAATGAGGAAAAGTCTTTTCCTCTTTCTACTGGGAGCTGGAATTGCCCTCTTCTCAGA
The DNA here is from genome assembly GCA_013398295.1 of Chionis minor. Lineage (NCBI taxonomy): Eukaryota > Metazoa > Chordata > Aves > Charadriiformes > Chionidae > Chionis > Chionis minor. The sequence goes on from VZSF01004558.1 coordinate 1,068,425, forward strand.
AGGAAAGAATAAGCAGGCAGTGGGAGGGGTGTTTAAACAAACTACCTTGGGTTGTGCTCAGGGAGAGAAGTCTTTGCAAAAGCTGCTGGCTTCTGACACTGTCTTTTTGGAATATTGAGCGTAAATTTGTTGAGCATTTTGTCATTGCTTTTTCTTTCAGTACAGTGCACCAATAGGGTTTTTTTTATACCTTTAGTTCTTCAAACTGGGGATGTGGAGTTTTGTTTTTCCAGAGAAACGTGGATTAGGAAAGATGAGAGAAGGTATTTAAATTTCTTTTTCTCTTTGCTGGGTAACAAAGGTTTGCCTATGATCCATTTGACCTTGCTACTTGATAAATTTTTTGTATATGGTGTATATGTATCCGTTAATATATTAAAAGGAAGCAAAAGTTCATCATAGATGATATGTTTGCAGTGACAAGTATTACATGTAAGTTGTCTGTGCAGCCCATGGATCAGTGTGTTTGTATTCCTTTGCTGTGTCCTTGCCTTAGTTTTAGGGTTTTTTAGGTACTGCTTCTTAAAGCTTTAGATTTAGGGTTTAGTTTGTGCTTTTCTTTCTCTTCATGTAATTAGTGTACCATAAAAATGAAGTCTTTATTCAGAGTATGTTCACCCTCACTGTTGCTGTGGAAATGCCTGCTTCCTTAGCTAGTAGAACAGTGGACGTGGAAATCTGGAATAAACTCTTGGAAATATAATTCTTTTTCCTTCTTTTTCTACTCTTCTAGTCCCCAGACCTGACTGGTGTATCTTCACACTGCTGCCTTTGCCTCCCTTATGCTTTTTAATTTAACATCACTTAGCCAAGCATTGATATAATTTCATTGCCTTTGTTAGCTCATGCTTAACATAGGATTCAGAGCATCGGTGCATTTCCAGCCTGGTGCAGCCTCCAATTGATAGCCCAGGAAGGAAGAATATGGATTTCTTTGTTAGCAGTAAATGTTTTGTTCTCTGCCCTGCTTCCCCCACCCCCATGGGCTGAGCAGGGCACACTTTCCCTGTGAAGGAGAAAAGTCACGGCGAAGAAAGCGTGCGTGGAAGTTTACCTGCAAACTTACTTGTCACTTGAGAAGTTGACTGTCATTCTGTGGCTCTCAAACTGCAGTTCATCGGCCGGGAGAGGGAATGGAGAGGAACCAAGCGGCCCCTAGCAAGCTTAAATTTGCTCAATAGGAATCTGCGTGCCCCTTAGATGCAGGGGGGCAATAAGTCAATAAAAATGTCTGCTAATGGCAAAATACCGGAAAGTGTTGATACAGGAGGTAGGATTATGAATTCCTGCTAGGCTCGAATGAATACCTTACTTCTGGGTCCTTGTTGGTGAAGCTTGGGTGAATGCTGCAGCCAGGCTGGGAATCCAGCAGCGAGCCATGGGATGGTGGCAACGTTTTAAGCTTTTACATTATCGGAGAAAGTTCTAACTGGTCGTGTTCAGAGAAAAAAAATCGATGGCACAAATCATTGGAATGGATGCCAGACAGCTGGACATCTGAGCTGAGCTCTTTCCGGTTGTCCTTCCGACTCCAGGAGTTAGAACTGAAGGAAAGATGTGCGATGCTTTCACGAGTTACGGCCTCTTGGCTATTGTGTGAATGCACAGTGCTGTCTAAAAGCATGATATCTGTGACTGATACAGGTCCCCCTGAAAGGCAGGGAACACTACTAGCTCCGACGTAGTGGTGGCTTGGTCTACATTTTCCAAAGGGCAGGTGGATCAGAAGAACTGACAGAACAAGCCAAAGTTAGGCTAGTCTGTCCTTGCTCTCCATATTCAGAAGGAAGTTGTTATCTTTACTCCTGTTGCAGTAATAGTTTTAAATAAAAAATAAGCATGAGAATACTGCTCTTTAAAATTAGTAATGGAAGCTTTTTTTGTCAATTTAATTGTACTGGAATAGAATTGCTTCTGGTTTTGCATCATCACTGAAGCATCGTGACTTAGAACGCTGTAGAAACCTAACACTGAGGTGTAGGAAGTAAAGAAACAAGTTTAGGGTTTTTTTGTGCTTATGTGGTTAGTCTATTGAAGGAATACAAAATTTGTAAATCAGTGAAACCTGGCAGTTATGTGTACTCAGTTATTATTATTAACAGTTCAGTGTTTTGAGGGAAACTGAGATAGCAGGAGACATACCTCTGTCACTTGGCAACGCAGCACTTGTCCTTTGCTGGTGCTGTGCAAACGTATTTTGACGGTGGGGATGTGTTCAGTCTTCACAATAAATCTACGGGGAAAGAAGACAGCAGGTAACAGATCTGTGCTTAGGGTGGTCTCTTTTCTCTGAGAAGTTTGTAACTTGATTACAGAACTGTTTTCCAGCAGAAATTCATTTATTAAGTCTAACTTGCTTTATTATATGTGCAACTTTAATTGAAGGCTACAGTTCTATAGAACTTTAGGACAGTAAAAGCATTTCTGAAAATTACCATTGGGAGTTTAACTTGTAGCCCTGAACCTTTACATTCCTGCCATTGTCTTACTTCCTTATGTGATGGATTGTGTTCTAGATTATGGACAGATGAAAGAGACTTATCCTTTATACTTTCATACTTATCTTTAAAGCTGCTCTTGCATGGGTTTCTGACAGTGAAGCAAAGCATGTTTAATATATTTACAATTTGGAAATAGGCTATGAAATACATTTTATGCCTAAGTGAAGGTTTCTGTGAAATTCAAAATACGATTTTTAATTAAAATGGTTTGTCTGAAGAGGATTTCTATTCTGGCAGTTGTTCTAGAAAAGGAATTACATAAACTACATTTTTAATGGTCTGACACTTTAATGGTCAGGATTTCCTGACGGCATGCCATAATCAAGAATGACTGGTCAGGACTTGAGACAATTGAGTTCAAACTGATTTCCTCTTCCCTCTCCAATTTTTGTACTTTATCACGTTGTTTTCCAACATGTATGGTTTGGTCTTTAGGCATCTTGTGCTATCAAAATTATTTTTTAATTTCCTCTTTTTTTTTTTTTTTCCCCTGCCTGATAATAATCTACATGCATCGTCTACCGTGGAAGGCTCTATAACGTGATTAACATAGTGAGTTGTACTTCTTGCATATCCTTGTAGCAATTTCAGCCAGTATTTCACAGCTATGTCCTAGTGGTTATGTTGTTAAGGATTTTAAATATGTAAAATTGGTCTTAACGTACATATTTGTGATTATTTTTTTTTTTTTAATTTTAAAAGTTTTGTTTGCAAAGGTAGTTACTTGCACCATAGATGGGACGTTCTGCCCTGCCATCCCATACGAAATTAGAATTACGTAGTAGGAGAGATCAAGTGAGCTTCAGCAAGTATCTTTGAGGCTGCAGCTTGTAGCAGCCTTTGCTGCTCTCGTCCGACGTTCTCGGTGGACGGAGTGAGCCCAGCAATGACTAATAGTCTGTTTCTGACTGGCTGCCCTGGATATCCTGGCACTGTCCTGAATGTCAGATCTGACCTTTTTTCCAGCCATTAAATTTCTTAATAAAGCTATTTGTGTTTTCTACCTTCCATAGATATAGAATACCCACCCATCTGATGTAGGTGATTGTACGTGATGCATGTGGCTGTTGTGGTCCTGTTCAGTCACAATTCTGTAGAGACACAGGTTCTCTGTAAACAGTATGAGGCTAACCTGTTACTCTGCTAACAATTTTTAAGGATTGCTGTGATTATTTTTTTTTAATTTTATTTTTCTTTAACTCAAAGGAAAGCTTTGCTCAGGGATAAACACTTAAACTGGTATTTTGCAGTTTAGTAGTGTTGCTGCTTTCCACACATGAGAGGGGTTTAGAAAGGTTTTGCAGGGTTGCTACTTCTCACCTATGTATAAAGGTAAGAGGAATGACTAGCATAGTCCTTATTCAAGAAGTGGCAAATCCAGGAGGATTTACTTGGGAAAATTCGTAGCCTGGTTTCTTCCTTCTCATGTATCTGAGTTTAGGGAGAAGTAGTATTTAAAAATAATGTTCCTTGTTTTTATCTCTGTAATGTGTTTTATCTTTCTGTCTGTTCTAGAGTTTCATGAAAGAAATAATATACCTATTTTGTTTTGATACCTCTCAAAATAAATTAGAGAAGACACTGCAAGATAGGAAGTCCCATACAGGGACTGGAACATTTGCTGGTTAGGATTTGCACACATCCATTAGAGCAGCTAAGCAAGAAGAATTTCTCATTCTCTTCACAATACGTCCTCAAGGAGTGTCTGAATATTAGTACAAAAATAAGGGGTAGGGTGCTACGTGGCAGAGAATATAGCAAAAAGTCTCCACAAGATTTTGCTGGTGGGAAGTTTAGAAGAGGGAGAGAGACCTTTGAAGGACTTGTCTGTGTTTGTCAAGAAGGGGACTGACTTCATACATCTCCGACCATGTTCATAGGTGTGGAAAAGATGGAGGAGAAATTTTCGTCTAAACTTTACATGGATTTTATCTGTTTAAATAACAGAAAATACCCACTTACGAGTTTGAAGCAATATTTCTGAAATGTATTTCTCTTTTGTTTTCTGCCTTGCAGGAGACTGTTTGGTTAGATTTCTAGAAAGCATTATGCCAAATGGAAATCTGAAGTGTTACGATTTGTGAATGAAATTGTCAGAGATATTAAAAGCAGTGGGGAAAGAGACTGCTGAATCTTTTGAAGCATAGAACTACCTAGTTGTAAGGCAGAACTTCAACTTTGAGGATCGTCAGTAGCAACAAGAATCTGTCTGCTAAGGAACTGTTATCGGGCCCAGATACCTAGAAAATTAGATACTGTCAGATTAAGATTTTATGCCGTAGAATTTCTGCTGTGTCTCTGTGTTGACCTGAAGTAATGTTTCTATGACTGTTTTCTGGGGAAAGCTAGGATAAAATTCCTTGCCTGTGTTTTCAGAGGCTTGGGAAGCAGAAAACAAGCTTCATCCGAGTACCTGTAACTCGACAAATTGGCAGCTGGTCTCCTAGTTGAGTCAGTCAACTTTCCATAAGAATATTCGTATTTGGGGGTAGAAAAATGATTTGTATGATAAAGCTTCAGAATATTTCTGTGAAGTCTTTGTTCTATGTTTTTTTGAGTTCAAATGAAAGCTCGGTTGTCATAGTCCCAGTTTGCACAATACACCCCAAAGTCTTTCCTTTCTGTATTCCCTCGCAGAGCGTTCGTCACATTTTAGCCATATGCTTAATTAGCTACTTGTTGAAATAATCTTACCTTCTGTTTATTGATGCAGCATTCATTTATGTTTCTTTATTCCAGAGTTTGTCTAAAATGTAATTAAACATATCTGAAGCTCCGTAGATAAATTGTCAGTAGGGAAGTGTTTCTACTGCAGAAGTAAAATGTAAGTTCTGATGTAGACGCGGAGGGAAAGTTATCAATACACGTTCAACTTCCTCTCACTGCAAGGTTTGACTTGGCTTCACAAACATTACACTGAACCGTACTGTTGAACTAAGCCACTTCTAAGCCTGTTTCTACTTCACAGGTGGATAATCCACTCATCTTGTGACATGTGACATTTCATACATGCATGAGAGAAGTACCATCTACCACTGCTGGTTATTTAATTCTTTTCATCAAACTCACGTAAAATCACTGAAAGAGAGAGAGGTGAATAAGAATTTATGATCTGGGCTCTTAGTCCATGTGGCTTCTTCGTGTGTTCATGTTGTGTAATTAGACATGTGGAGCCACATTCTTTGTTATACATTTTCCAAAGATAATTCACTGTATACTGCCAGTGCAGAGAAAGGAGGATGCCATACCTTGTGTCAGTGGATCAATCAGTTGTGTAATCTGTATTGAAAATAATAGGATGTTTGTTCATCAGGAACTATGTATCCAGACTAAGATATGAGAAATATGAGGGAAAGAGCAGATTTTTTGTTTGTTTGTTTTTTCTTGGTCATGTATGTTCTGATGTATTTGAACTGATTTCAGTTTCAACCACTTTGGTTTTGTATGTGGTGTTACCAGTCAATAGGTATATGTTACATAAAGCAGAGGAATATCTAGGTAACACAATCTATGAAAATTTGTGTGGTCACTGGCTCTTCAGAGATACATAATTTTGCTGGTAATAACTGGATTTTATTCACATTTATATTGTCTTGTAAGGTGACATGACTATGGTGTCAGGAGGCTGCTATGCCTCTGCCTTCACTTTCAGGTTTTCATACCAGTATCAAGAATAATATTTTTATTAGATACTTCTTTTTTAAATGAATCCTAAAAATGCCTCAAAAAATGGCATGTAGAATCATAGAATCATCTAGGTTGGAAGGGACCTCATCCAGTCCAACCATAAACCTAACGCTGCCAAAGCCACCCCTAAACTATGTCCCTCAGCACCACATCTACCTGTCTTTTATATACCTCCAGGGATGGTGATTCCACCACTTCCCTGGGCAGCCTGTTCCAATGTTTGACAACCCCTTCTGTGAAAATTTTTTTCCTAATACCCAATCTAAACCTGTCCTGGTGCAACTTGAGGCCGTTTCCTCTTGTCCTGTCACTTGTTACTTGGGAGAAGAGACTGACCCCCACCTGGCTACACCCTCTTTTCAGGTAGTTGCAGAGAGTGATAAGGTCTCCCCTCAGCCTCCTGTTCTCCAGGCTGAACAACCCCAGTTCCCTCAGCCGCTCCTCACAAAACTTGTGCTCCAGACCCCCCACCAGCTCCGTTGCCCTTCTCTGGACTCGCTCCAGCACCTCAATGTCTTTCTTGTAGGGAGAGGCCCAAAACTGAACACAGGATTCACAGTGGGGCCTCACCAGTGCCGAGTACAGGGGGATGATCACTTCCCTGCTCCTGCTGGCCCTGCATCCTGATACAGGCCAGGATGCTGTTGGCCTTCTTGGCCACCTGGGCACACTGCTGGCTCATGTTCAGCAGGCTGTTGACCAACACCCCCAGGTCCTTCTCTGCCAGGCAGTTTCCAGCCGCTCTTCCCCCAGCCTGTAGCGCTGCATGGGTTTGTTGTGACCAAAGTGCAGGACCTGGCACTTGACCTTGTTGAACCTCACACCATTGGCCTCGGCCCATCCATCCAGCCTGTCCAGATCCCTCTGTAGGGCCTTCCTGCCGTCAATCACACCGACAGTCCCACGCAACTTGGTGTTATCTGCAGCTTACTGAGGGTGCACTCGATCCCCTTGTCCAGGTTGTTGATAAAGATATTAAACAGAACTAGTGCTAATACTGAGACCCAGGGAACACCACTTGTGACCAGCCACCAACTGGATTTAACTCCACTCACCAGCACTGTCTGGGCCTGTCCTTCCAGCCAGGTTTTTACCCAGTGAAGTGTATGCCCATCCAAGCCAGGATCAGCCAGTTTCTCCAGGAGAGTGCTGTGGGGAACAGTGTTGAAGGCTTTACTAAAGTCCATGTAGACAACATCCACAGCCTTTCCCTCATCCACTAAGTGGGTCGCCTTGTCATAGGAGCTCAGGTTAGTCAAGCAGGACCTGCCTTTCACGAACCCATACTGACTGGGCCTCATCACCTGGTTGTCTGGCGTGTGCCGTGTGATGGCACTCAGGATGATCTGTTCCATAACCTTCCCCAGCACTGAGGTCAGACTGACAGGCGTGTAGTTCCCTGGATCCTTCTTCCGGCCCTTCTTGTGGATAGGCATCACATTTGCTAACCTCCGGTCGACTGGGACCTTCCCGGTTAGCCAGGACTGCTGGTTAATGATGGAAAGTAAGCTAGCAGAAACTTACTGTCTTAGTCCATCTTGTTATCTCAGTCCATCTAAGCACGTTATTGAGAGTAATAGACATCACTGAAAAAATTGGAATAGCATTTATATGTAACTGGAAGAGGTTAAAATAAGTATGTATTTGACAAGTTTGCTATTTCTTCTCTTTTATTGTAACCTATTAGCTCAGTTTGAAATGAGTAACATTCTGCTGGTAAATGGGCGTTCATGCCATAAATGGAAAAATCTGGATAACTGCAGTATAATGCAGAAGTATCCGCCATCTCTGCAAAGGCGGCCGGTGCTGCTGGCAAATGAAGGGACCGGCCAGAGCCGCGTGTGCAGCAATGTTGGCCGTGCGTGACATCGGCTGGGGTTCAGTACAGCTAGAGCTAGCAAGGCAGTAATAAATCCTACCTGCGGACAAGACTCCGTGTGCTGTCACTAGTGGTGCATAGTTTGGACAAAACCCAGTGAAGTGGACCTGGCTGGTCTAGTGTGCTGTCACATGCTCCAGCAGCCCAGGTAAACCGGCTGGATAAATGAATAGCAGCTGCATCCTCCCTTCGCTACTCTGAAAGCAAATCCAGGAGATTTAAGTGAAGAATGGCTCTTTATATCTGTCTGTAGGCTGGAGGCTAAGATTTGGAATGTGCATCTGTTATTAGAGCAGCATATGTTGAACTTTGGTGTCTTCATAAAAATGTTCACCATTTCTCATTCAAATCACGAGGTGTATTCATGGAATGAGATTTTTTTTCACTGATATGAATAAGGAGACTTCGGAAACAATAGAAACTTGATGGCCTACAGGAACTGTAGGATTGATAAATAATGATAAGGTTATTGAAGAAGTTGTTTGTTCTCGAAAACAGACTGCTGGTGGGACACAGGAAACATAGGTTTAACTTTTTGGCTCTGCTCATAATTTGTTGGAATGATACTGGATTGGTTGCCATCTCTTTTGAGCGTTGACTCGAAATAACCAAAGATGTGTTGCTATGAAGGACTCTAACAATTGTTACAGACACGTTTCTGTGTATATTAATATCACTTCTGTGAGGCAGGATGAAATGTTCTAGATGTTTATCAGATTAGAAGACAAGGAGCTTAGTTAAAATTCCTTTAAGTAACCACAGAGATATTTTTGATCTCTGGGAATTTTCATATTGTCAGGTGGACATGCAAACCCTATTCTGCAACAAATATCACAGGAAACTTAAAGTACCTCTGATATTATGTGTGCTGCAAAAAAAAAAAAACAACAAAATTTAATAATTAAATGTAAGCCATATAAAATGATTTACTACCTTAGCAATGAACTTAAAAATAGCAACCAGGAATATGATCTGCTTGATGAAAACTATGGAGGCCCTCTCAAAAGTGTGTTGAGTATCCTTATTTTATAGTTGGGTAACTTATTTAAAAAACCATAAAACAATTGTAGATATATTTTCAGGTGTTGCAAAAGAGAGGGAACTACCTGATGGAAGTTTTGCTTCACTCCAGCCATTCCAGCTTCCTGAGAAACAGCAGCAACTGGAAGTGAATTTCAGTTAAAAGACAGGAAAAGCTTAGGAAGTATGATTGAAAGCACGTATGCAGTGCCAAGACTTGGCTAAGTGTAAAGTAGTACCAAAAACAGTGTATGAAGGGTAAAAATCATCATTTTGTATTAGCCATGAGGTACAATGCACTCATAGACTGTCACAGGCTGGAGTGTGTTTGTTACCTTTTGGGTACCTGCTTTGTATGTTTGAATCCTGAATAATCTCATTGGTAAATAGGACAATACTTGTATCCTCAAACATTTTTGCGTTTGGGCTATACAGAGAGAAAAGCAGGATGATAAAAATAACATTCTTGAATATTCAACTTGGGTATTAAGTAACTTTTCCTACTTCTGCACGCTTGTGTTTAACATGAAACAACTTTGTTTCTCATTTAGCATACATCAGGGCGTGTTGCCTTTTGACCTAGGAGTATGTTGTCTGTCTAATTATCCTTTGTATTGTTTTACTGTTCCTTGAAACTATCCAAACAATTTGGTGTGGCCCTAGCAACCAAACAATACTGTTTAACAGAGATTTCCTACGGCACTTGCTCCCAGATTTCCCACGTAGCGCTAGCTCGCATCAGAGCAAACAAACAGGATATTGTTTCAAGTGAATAATGTTCAGTGTTTTCAGGCGATTTATGAAAGTAGTTTTTTGTTTTTGATCTGTTGCAAGTGGTATGTTTTTTGCTTCCAGACTTATCTGAAGTTCATCTGAATGGTCCGTATTTTGAAGCTTCAAAACAATGTTTGAAACTTAAATTTTCTCTGGCAGCTAAGAGCAGAGGATGGCTTATGCTCTGATGGCAAAGAATAGCAGAAAGAAGTTATTTAATCCTGTCCTGTAATAAGGTTTTTTTTCCATTAAACATACTTTTTAAAATCCATGTAGACCTTTCTTACAGTGTTACCAATTGCAAGTTCATGAGTAAATAAATCCCACTGAACATAATTACACCAGATAATAATGTTGTTTGGCCTAGTTAAGAACTCTGATAATAGATTTTGGCTTTTCTTTAAGGAACTACTACATATCTTGTTGTTAGACACAGTCAAGCTCCCTCCCCTTCTCCTCTCCTATGTGGTTTTTTTTCTGTGTATTAAACTAACTTACTGGGTTTACATAGCAGATAAATCCACAAACATTGTCATATACAAGGCAGGAGGCGTTAATGTGAACCATTAATGCCGGCATGAATTAGTCTCCTCAGCAGGTTCACAGATGAAAGTAAATCCCAGTCATTTATTCTGCCCGTTGAATACACTGGCATTTCAGCAAAGCTAAGATATTTGTAATCCCCTCATGGCAGTGTTTATAATTGCTTCAGTTTGACGTTTTCCCCTTGTTTTTTGGGGGAGGTTTATTACCAACTGAAGAGTTTGTGCGTGTGAACGCAGAGATGAGTAATGTGTATGATTGTAGGATAACCCTAACTCTGCTTTGCTGCTGGAGGAGCGAAAAGGCAAGTGCTCTCCCTGCATTGACTCTTCTTTGTGCAGGCCAAGTGTTGTGTGGTGACATGGTGAACAAACTGGGCAACGGATTGTGTCAAAATTGACCTGGGGAAAAAAACCTAACACCTATGCTGCTTTGCCAGTTCAGTTCCCTACGCAGCTGCACGCTTGCATTTGCTTGCAGAGGGGCAGGATGGCACCGGGGCAGGAGATCGCTGGCTGGGAGGGATCACATCCCTTGGGAATGCTGCAGCTGATGCCGTCCTGAGGGCGCTGTGTGGAGCTGTAGCCAAGGAGAGGGGTCGGTGGCATTGCAGGCTGTCGTAAGGCTGTCCTGGGACCACGTTTCTCTGGCTTCGTGGTCGCGCCCTCTGCCTTGCACTGAGATTTCTGCAGCGCTTCTGGGAGCTGGTGTGGTTGTAGTCCAGTTGCTTCTTTTTTTCTTTCTTTCAGGCTTGTGTTTTTGTCCAGTTTACTCGTTTTGAGTTGATTTCCTGTATTGTGGCATGAGCCTGGGGGGAGGATTTGCCTGCCGTATGCCTGGGTTTAGATCAGCCTGAACAGCCTTGGTGTTTCATCCTTAGCGAGAGAAGCTGCTTTGTACCTTCGAAGGTTGACATACTAAGATGATCTCTTGCTGAGGATTAGTTTACCAACACAAAGTAAAGATAATATTTTAAAGTTGATCAGCTCTCAATGTTTTACGGATTCTTAAATGACTGGGGCTATTTAAGGTGGTCTTTTGAAAAGTGGAGACAGAAATGTATTGTGTAAAGATACTATTAAGACTTGTCTCAACATAAAGCAAATCTAGGTGTAGTTCTGGCTTAAGGAGCACATTAGTCCTTCTTGGTTTCCCTCTAGAGGGACAAGAGCTGGTTGAGTACCAGCTTCTTGTTGTTCAGGACCCGTGACATGTTCCCTTAGTCTCCTGTCCTGACAGTGTGGGGATTGTGGCATGTTCCAGTAGTTAAGTCTAGAAGGAGCCAAAGCAGCTGCTTTGCTAAATTTCTTCTGACCAGACACAGCTAATGATCTTCGAAAGGAGACTTAAATGTCTTACTTCTTTCCAGTCTGTTAGCTTCGATATGTGATTTAAAAGAATAGAGTCTGTCTATTGAGTAGAACAAAGCTTTAGCTTTCTTAGATACTCATATTTAGTATAGAAGCAACTGTTTGCCTAGAAATGTGTGGTATCTGTTAGGAGTCCATAGGTACATGACTTTTTTATTTTGTACCTCTGTGGATGGATATGAAAGGAGAGTTCTTCAAAAATCTGTTGTGTTGCGGCATTTTTTTTCTGTTCTGTCAATCTCATGCTTGATGTTTCTGTTTGTTACCAGCTATGGCTAGGAAGGATGTATTTCTTCTTTTCACTTCTTCCGTCCTCAAACCTCTGTGCTGTCATTCTTGACACATAATGCATCTCTCTTGTCTCCTGGGTTGCCTTTGGAAACATCGGGGCTAAGAATGGCAAGAGCTTGGATGCTGGAGAATGTAGACGTTGTAAAGAAATTAAATATTTTTAAAGTGCCTGACGTGTTTATATTTGTGTACTAAGGGACAAGCCGATCATCAGATACAGGATAAGAAAGAGCTTTTATTTCAAGTCAGGTGTTTTGGGTTGTCACCTTTCTTTGCAGCGTGCACTTTGGTCTCTTTTCTAACACCTTGGCGTACTTTCATCTGGCGAACTTCCACCATAGAGATCTAGAACATGGCAGCGTCTTTGATCTCCCATTGCCTACGCTGTGTGGCACGCGCTTTTCGGTGTCTTTCAGGACCTCTGTTAACTGAGACCAAAGTGCCAGATCCAAGTGTTAGAGGATGTTCAGAAATGCTTTATGGCACGCGGGGTGCCTGCACGTCCTTCTGGTATTGCCCCTGGTTGCTGGGAACTCAGCTCTGTGACCTTGGCAAGTCCTTCCAGCCTCAAAGACGGCATGCTGCAATTTACATATAGGAAAAAAATATGCATTACTCCAACCCAACAGCAAGTTTGTACAAATAATACTTGGGGGAGAAAACACAGGTCATATGTATGTCACAACCATATGCAAGGTAACCTTCCTTTTTGATTAGAGGCGAAGGTAATTGTGACTGTTCTGTTTTCACTCCGGCTGAATTGCTCATTTCGCTAGTGAGGCTGATAAATGATTATTTTCAATGGAAGTTGAGGAAGTCTGTGTTACTTAAAATGTAACTTTCTGAACCGATAGAATAAATTATGAATGACTGAGACTCAGACTTGGGAAGAGGTGAAGTAAGGTACCAAAGGTTTGGTCTCCATGGCAACCCGTATTTTCATGAATGAGTTGAACAATGAAAAAATGTTTGGGTAAAAGTTGTGGATAATATTTAGCGAATAGGAATTGCACGTGTACAATTTGAAAACACACAAAAATTTTTCAAGTTCATTGAAGTTGTTACCAACTTCGTGCATCTCCTCACACTTGAACTGCAAAAAGCCTTCAAGAAGCTTACCTGAACAAATCACGATATGTAAAACAGTAAAATAGACTGAGACTAGGCTCCCTATACAACTACCTTAGGAAAACAAAAATCTTAATAACAATAGGTAAGAATTTTTAATATCAATTCCTAATACCAATTAAAAAATAATGTCTGCGGTCATGAAATATGCTAGAGAAATATCAGACCTTTCTGGGTAGATTGGTGCATCATTAGAGATGTCAATAGTTATTTTGATTTATAGTGTGCAAGACAAGATTTGTAATTATTTACTCTAATTGTTATGTGTGTGTTAAACTCATGTATGAGTGAGTTCTGATACCTAATTTTTGGTACTGCAATTCACGTTGGGTGGCAGCTGTGATAATCAAGAAATGCTTTTGAGTGTGTAGGGAGAAAAATAAAATTAAAAATGGATAAATATGTGCAAACAGTCTATGACATTTTCAGTATAAAGGTGAAAGCACTAATCCTTAGAGAGGGAGACTTGAACTGAAGACACTGTATTAAAAGCTGTAATCTTTGTCATGTTCATCATACAGTTGTATTCAGGATGGGGTGGTTCTCCCAGGGTAAGACAGACAGTTTTGCAATCTATTGGTAACAAAAAGGTTTACAATGTAACTCATTTATGCAACAGAGTAGACCTTCCCACCTAAATAAATAAATTAAAAAAAAAGTTGTTGGCTGTTACAGCTAGCTATTTCCTCCTCCTGCTTTACAGAATTTACTGTGTGAATACATCTGTGTGGTGGATGGGAAAGTAAAGAAGTGACACGCACTGTGGTTAGAAGCTCTGCTTTATAGCTGTTCTTTTTTTTTCTTTTTTTTTCTTTCCTGTAGCCTCCACGCCACCCAGCAGAGTAAATAAACGCAGAGTTTCTCCAAGTGTTGTTTCCACCTGGGAAAAGAGAGGCATCATCATGTCTAACATTACTATTGATCCAGATGTCAAACCTGGCGAGTATGTCATCAAAAGCCTCTTTGCTGAATTTGCTGTTCAAGCTGAAAAGAAAATTGAAGTTGTAATGGCTGAACCTTTGGTGAGTCTTTTTTTTTTTTCATAGTATCCCTTGAAATGGTCCTGCTTTTTTTTCTAAAATAAGTTGATTTGTCACATGTATGGTTCCTGAAAAAAACATCCCTGGGTATTGTTGACTTTTCAAAGGGATTACTTCAAGGATAAATAGGCTTCTGCAAACAAGGTTGCTACCTGGATTATGTTTTATTGACTTCCGTTAAAACTGTTACACAGTGGTTACTGGAAACAAGACCTTTAGTATTCATAAGTTCTGTAAAGTTCCAAAAGGAAATAGTGAAAACAAAAAATGTTCCTTCATTAGCACTGCAAAGTGTGTTTCCCGTTGATGTTTCTTTGAAATAATACTTCGACAATATACTTTCAAGAAAGGATGCATTGGGTTTGTAATGACACTAACACCTGGAAGAACATAATCATCAGCATATATTGCAGATTAGGTAGAACGCAAAATTCTGTTGGTCATCCAGACTCTGTGATCTTGAAATAAATGGATTTTTTTCTAACCCGGAAATTTCGGGGGAAAAAAGAAGTTGTTTTCTTTTTAACTTGGAAATTTGCTGAGCAGGTGAGATGCTGCAGCTGGCAGGAGGCTTCTGTTTGCAACTGCTGCTTGCAGAAGTGTTCGTGTGTGGAAGTGCCTGTGTGACCCCTGGAGCCCCAGTTTTGAAACTTCAGGAAAAAATGTTATTAAGAAGCAGTATAAAAGAACACAGAAATGGGGCTAAACATGTTTTGTGGTGTCACTGATGGAATCAATTTAAAGAAGTGACAAAACTTGTGGAAAAGTGAAACAACCTGAGCCTATGTAACATGAAGAGGTAGAAGGAAATCTTTAGGTGTCTCAATGAAAGGAAGTACTGAAGTGGTTTTATTTTTATACGTAGTATTTGATATAAATACTGAATATTCAGTTCTAGCATATGACATTTAAAAAGAAAGATAAGAGGCTGAAAGGGCACAGGAAAGGCACTGACTGAGATTGGAGAAAAGGCTTTAATGGAGGAGGGGAAAGCCCTTTATCACTTTAGTGTGGTGTGATTTTGGTGGGATCACTTGGCTGCAGATAATAATGTGGAGAATATATATATAGTGTTACATAAATCTTTAATGCGTTAGATGAAGCTAGGTTGTTGGATGAAGCTATTGGAGAGATTTTGCAGCCAGACCAATTAACGTTATGAGCTAGACACTCTTTAAAACTTGAAGATGAACATGCCATTACCGGAGCAAAAATTAATCTTTTTTTTTAAAAAGTAACTTCAGATCAAGACAGCACCTGGGGTTGAGAGGACAGTATCAATTTGGCTAGATGTATGGGTTTCATTTCGAAGTGACTGACTTGTGATTTAAAAAAGTAACTAAATGGTTTCTCTGGCTGTGAATTTACTTATGATGCTTAGTGAGTAACAAAGTAGGTTCCTTTCGCTGATGTAAGAGTTCTCTGCCTGCAAAATTTTAATATGGCAAAGTTTCCAAAGTTACAGGAAGAGCTTACCAGAAAATGCTTAAAATAAATGATGCATGTAGCAAGCGTAAGCACAGGAAGATCATCTTTTTAGTGAGTAAATTAAATTAAAACACTTTTAAAAAAAGAAATAATAATTTCTTCGAAGTGTTGTGTAGCAGTATGGAGTTTTAAAGGAAAAAGAGCTCAGACACCATTTTTTGTAGTTTAAAATACTCTTCCTCAGCTGAGCAAGGGGAACTGTGAGGCATGACACCAGCCTTCTGCAGATGGGAGACAAGCTATACCAGTGCAAATGGTTAGTGATAGACTCCGTTACCTTGCATTTCGTCAGACTCCATGTAAATATAGATGGTTAGAATTTAAGCGGAGAGTTTAGCTGTTAACTAGGTAAGCTGCTAACTTGCTAAATGGTGGCTCAGTCTCATGTTGAAGTGAAAACCAGCAAGAGTGTTTAAACCTGTTGCCAACACCAGGGATTTTATGCTGTCGTGGAAATACCAGCCGCTGCTCAGATGAGCACCGTGCGCTCTTGCAAGCCTTGCCTAGGTGCTTTCAAAAGCTTGTCTGAGGGCTGTAAAATTTAGCACGGGGCTTTTCTTCAGCACGGTGTTTCTCGTACGCCGCTGGGAGGAGGATGCAGGTGCTGCCTGGCGCTGGGGCCGCAGGCGGCATCGCTCGTCTGGTTTCTCCCTTGCAGCGTGGGGGCCAGGAGGGCGCACGCTGGTTGCGCTGCGCTCACCCGAGCCACACACCGAGGTGTGCCAGCCGCCGCAGGACGGTGCCGGTGGCCGCTGGAGAGGGGCCAACGGGTGGTACCTTTTTGCCACGGGTGCAGCTGTTTGCACAGCGCACGCACATCTGTCCACGTCCTGATCTCTGCTGCCTGCCGTATGCTGGCGTTTCTGCTTTGCACAACGGGTGCAAACTGCTCTTTAGCTAATTCCGTAGTGGGGTTTTGTTTCGGGGTTTTTTTTTTTTCCTCCTTTTTTCATTTCACTTTTAAAAGATAAACGTTAGACCTGTTATTTCCATCCCTCTCTGAACTTCAGGAAGCCAGGAAAATAAATCTTAAATTATTAATGCAGTGAACGTTTCCAGACCTTTACTTCATGCTGCTGGATAGATTTTTTTTTTTTGTAAGTCATGTGAGATGACTGAGGCCATGACAAAGCAGAGTTAGAAGATAATTCAGAGGCCTTGATAAACCTGTGGCTGGGTTAAAGAGTATTATTTGGTTATGTCACGTTTGTTTGGTCAGTGTTACATTAACTATGGTGATATTTACCTTTTAGCAGTTAAGATCTTTAATGCTGAGGAAAAATAATAGAGAGGATTATGAACTTGTAAGGTCTTCACTCTTTCTGATGCTAAAAATCTTAATAGTTACATCAACACTGGATGTATAGAAGTGTCTCAATTAATATAGAACTTGGGGGGAAAAAGCTAAACTTGCAGAACTATGTTAAAAATAGTTTGCTGTTCGTTGACACGGATTTCAACATCTTCGTCTGAAGACTTGCAGATTATTTAACTTCTCTTTGTTACCATTCTTTTCTTATTCTTTTCTTTAGCTACTTCTGGCTTTAGATACATGCAGTGGGTATAATAAACCCAGTGTTTGTTCACCTGTGTAACAGTTTTGTAGCGCCGCAATGGAAACATGGCGTGTCAGGGCACTGTGTATCATAAGGAAACCTAAGGAACCTGACTTTTACCATCTTCTTACAGGAAAGTCACTTCTCCATCTTCTCGGGAAATAGTTTTCTAGTTCTTTTCCTTCAGCTTATTTAGCAATATACGATGTTTATATAGGGTGGAACGTTTCTTGTGTTTCTGCTTTATAGATAAGATTGCGATTATTTGTGCAGTTTATCTAAAAGCGTAGTACAGATAACGCGAATTCACCTATGGTAGACATTTTCTTAAAAAAAAAAAGGGGAGGGAGGAATTCTGGTTAAAAGGGAATTGTGATTTACAAGTGCTCTCAGGAGCTTTTACTATCTGCTGCAAAATGTCAGTTCTCGTAACAGTATTTTGAACAGACTTAACATGTAAAATTACGTGAATTCGTAAGATTCAAAAGTGTTTATTTGCCGGTATCTCAAACCTTTTCCCCCTTGCTTTATGAATACAGAGTGAAGGAACATTGGATAATACATCAAATAATGAACAAATAGAACTATTTCAGAATATTAAGTGCATTTTCCTGAAACCACCTTCTTTTTAAAAATATTTTTAATCTAGGCATACTGAAAGTGTACATAAATGAGTGTTTTCTTAGACAATTCAGTGGGTTTCTTTGATTATAGAAAGTGAAAAATGGTCTGACTTCTGGATTGGTACCTATATTATCTCAAGTTATACTTTCAGAGTAGGCAAATGCTTTTTGTCTGGGCAGTGTTGAATTCAAGTTTTCAGAGGCTGTAATAGTTGCCAGAGATCACGTCCTTTTTGAACACCAAATACAGCTGCACTGTATCTGCACTCATAGCAGAAAATGCCAGAAATTGCCTTGTATTTTCAAGATTATGATTAGGACAACCAAAAATAAGCTGCCAGTTTGAATCTTGGACTTGGTACACCCAGCCCTAATTTGTATGTGTTCAACATATAGCCTGTCTGTTGCAGCCTTGCAAGTGTTAAACGCCAAGCAACATTAGGTTGACTTACTGAATTTTTGTGAACACCCTGGTGACATGGGTGGTGTCTCTCACTAAAGTACTGAGCAGTTGCTCTGCGTGAACTGAGGCACAACCAGTTGAGAGCAGTACTGGTTGCCAGTATTGTTGACACCCTCTTTTACATCCCAGATCAGGGAAGTTAACAGCTCTTCCAGCTTACTGCTCCATAAATTCTGGTTGTTTGCTTACTGCAGTGTAATGTGAGCTATTAACTCCTTACCTTGAGTACCTTTCCTACTTTGCTCGTCAAAGGTAACATTTTTGATTCATTTATAATAAAGTGAAAAGTACTTTCAAATTAAGTAGCAAGACATGCTAATTGCATCTTTATATATCTTAATGCTTTGTAGTATGTCCTTAAAGCTGTTACTGTGGCACATGGCTCATCGTAAATCATTGACCCTCAGAGCCAGTACATGGGACTTAGTCTTGTCCTTCCCTCCTTCCCTCCTTCCCTTTCTTTTTTTTACTTTCTAGGATACTCTAGCAAAAGACTGTAAAAGTTGTATTTCTTGTAACTGTATAATTTGGTACTCACCACAATGGCTAGTAAGAATTATTATTACATTACTACTACAGTTCATGAGTGTTTCGGTTTTTTAATGCTTTCATTCTCACTGAATTGTTTTGTCAGGAATATGATTTAATTTTGCTTTTAGCAGAGCAGTATGTCTTACGGTACAGCTAGCAATGAAATATTGTAATAATTAAATTAAAGTAATATTGCATCTTTTCTGTACCTAACAAAGTTATTTCGAATGTAAAGCAAGTTATTATTGACATTCTGCTTTTTCTGGACCAGGTTTTCTGTCTGTTTTTCATTGCAGTTCAGGGAAAGCGCAGATTGGAAACGCATTGAACAATTGTCACTGCCTTTTTTTAAGGCGTTTTAAAATTCATTCTTGCAGTTTACAATAACAACCTTATATGAACATGAATATTCTTGTTAATTCACACAGGAATTGCTTTCCTTCTAAGTTAGACTTGGCACCCACCACCAGCTCTCCCTGTTGAGCACATCGCTGTCGGCCCTGCTGTTTGCGAGGTGTTTTAACATTTTCTGTTTGTCAGGCTTTAACACTATTCCCATTAAGCTGCCAGGTTAATTTTAGATCTGTATTCATCTGTTTTGTGAGTACACTTCAGATCTTCAGAAATGGTTCTAGCTGAAAAAATAATGCAAATATTCACGTTAAAAGTTATTTCTTTGGTAATATAGCTAAGAAGGAAGGATTCTATCTTTGATAAGTCAACTGCATTGTGAAATTCATGGGGGTTTTTTTGTTTTTTTTTGTTTTTTTTTTTTTTACAGGAAAAGCTCTTGTCCAGATCTCTTCAAAGAGGTGAAGATCTTCAGTTTGATCAGGTAGGAGACAAGTAATTGAAGGCAGTTTTTATTGGATTAAGGTGGCCTCTGTTTTTGCAGAATAGCGGTTCCACTGTTGTCATGACTTGGAACATCCACATCTGAATCAGCGTCAGAAGATTTAGACCTTGAATGTTAATTAGACTTTATTTTCCATTGTAGAATATGATAGTAAGAAGATACCAGAATAGCATTTGCTGGAGGAAAGATGTTGAAATATGGTAGGGGACAAAAAGACAATTTATTTCTGTTCCTGTTAACAGGCTTTGTGTAACGTCAGCCTATATCACGTATTGTTTCCATGGTAGGAGTTCTGCTTTTATAAGCAAATGTTAATTTCATAAACATGGCTTTTACTGAGGGCTTTTTGATAGATTCAAAATGTTACTGTATCCTTTGCTGAGTACATAGTTGCACTGTGAGGCTCTTCTGTTTCACTTACTGTAGTGAACTGTACCTGAAATAACTGTCTACTCAATTTTTTCATGTTTACTGTCTTTATTTCTAATCCTTTCATAGCATAGGCATGTTCTTGTCCCGTAACTACTTCCTAGCGATGGAGAGGCAGCATTCAGATGAAGCCCCATTAATTGCCTGTTCCTGTTCTGAACTGTTGCTGAATAGCAACGTACTGTATGAAGTTTAGAATTCTGTCCGTATCTTCTGTAACTGGATTTTTGTTTCATGCTTTCCATTACTCATCAGATATACATATTAGACATTGCAGTGAAATCTGTGGCTCTGCCCCTGTTTTTCAATTATTAGCCATCTGTGCACCTCTCTTCCCTCCTCCCCAAAAAGAAACAAATAATAGCATGTATAAGTTTAATTTCAAAGCAAAGCAAAAACAAAATCACCACCAAAACCCTCGCATAGTCTGTTAATGTTTTATAATCTAACCTGCTGTAAGGCCGTTATCTTCTAAATGAAAGTTTACTCATAAGCAAGGAAAATGGGTGAGGGGGGAACAAGGCATAAATTCTTTGGTGGCCACAGATATTTTGTTTTAAAGCTGACAAAAAGCTAAATAATGTGCATGATAGGGATGGTCTAAGGAAATCTGTAAATCAGTAATATTACTAATTTTTCTCCTAACTCTACCTACCCCTCCTACCGCCACATTTTTCCTCAGTTAAGGATTTTTTTTATAAATCGCTAATAGTCATGTATTAAACTACATATAGGTTCTAAAAATATGCTGAGTGAAGAAAAGTAAAAAAGTGGATAACTTTTGAAATCTTGTAATACAGAAATAAGCTTGTTTTCCTGAAAACGTAGTACTTTAATTTGTTTTGATTGTGGGTGTATATATATATGCGTGTGAGTTCTTATTTTGTTACTTGTAATCTACTTTGGGTTCATCCAGATCTGAATTTTAATGGTACTGAGTAGCTACTTTAGCGAGTCAGAGCAGAACGGCTCCCTTGTGGTGACAGGGATTGTGAATTTTGGTAGGGAATTTTGAACATTGTTTGGCAGAAGGAATTAAGATTGCTTCTCTCTGTTCATTGCTGGGTGTATGAAACCCATATTAAGATCGGTTCTCCAGCAGCGCAGAAGATTGCAGAGTAAAAAGAGATGGGCAAAGTATGAGAGGAGAATCCAGAGGGCACAGCCACAGCATCCAGCAGAGAGGCTACAGCTGTCGCCCAGAGATCTTTATGGAGTTTGGAATTAGAGTCTAGGCAGTGACTTTAGCTGTGCTGATACAGTGTCTGAGCTAGTAAGTGCTGTACTTGGTGAATAAAAAGAGCGCGACTGGAACACAAGAGGGACTCCAGGAGTCAGAAGGAATCCAGTTCACACTCATTCTCTCAGCTCAGTAAGTGATGAGAAGAGGGATGGAGGAGGAGAGCACATAGTGTTGCCTGTCCCTACCATCAAAAAGTAAAATAGCTGTTTAATGGGATTATAAATTGTTGGAAGCATAGCCAGACCAAGAGGGCTGCTACTAGATCCAAGTAGTGCAAAATCAGTGTTTTTTAATATTCAAAGAGTACAATTCTTTTATTTGTCATTGAGGTTTTAGTTGGAACAAGAATGTAAATTTAGCTAAAGGATATGAAACTTTGGAAAATGAGAAGGAAATTTTTCTGTTGATACACTTCTAGACTGTTAAAAATTTTAGTACCAGTGCCTTCCCTTTATCATTCCCAGCGCATCGAGAAGCTACTGGAGAGGAATTTTTTTTATAAACCATATATTGCATTTCTTAAAATATTTTTGCTTGTACAGCTTGAAACTGAAATAGCATGTGTTTTTTTCTTTGGTTTGTTTTAGGAATCATACTTGGCAATTTCCTACTCTTGTCCTAAGACACCAAAAGTTTATGATCAGGCAGAAGCACATCTTGGCCATCTCGGTGCCTGAAAGCAAATGTGTCTCTGGGGTTCAGGCTTGCTCATGATTAGGCACAATGTTTTCAGGATCTGGGTTTTGGCCATAGCTGGAATTTGGGCTGTAGCACCTTACTATAATTTTGCATCTCTCTCTCCTCTTACCCCTCAATGTACTGTTGGGTATGTTAAGTGCAGCAATTAGCAATGTGTTACAGCCTTTAAGACTGGAGCACACTTTGCTGTTTCATTCCAAGGAATGGAAGTCTATGTCATGATGACTAATGCAGCCCTGTCCTCCTGGGCATTACAGGCTCTCTCTGTCTGGATTGCTGCTTTCAACCTAGGTATAATTTAATGCTAAGATATAAAGGGTTTTCATCATTTTTATATGAGATGATCTTGAATTTGGTGCCCAAGCAGTATGGTAATTATTGTAAATGAATAAAAAAAAGCATATAGCTTGTGTTCTGCTTAGCAACTCATGTTTGCAACATGAGCAAAGATCTCGTCTTCCCGATAATTCCAATGCCTTCTAATTAGAATGTTAAGGATGCAAAACTTGGCAGGAAATAAATAATTATAATGTGAAACTGATTTTTCATTTCCAGAGGAAAATGCCCTATAATGCCAATAGTTTTTGGGTCTAGCACTTTATTGGTATTTATTTACTGGGTATTTTGTGTGAATATTGGTGCACAAGGAATAGACTTGCAACGTACTTTTTTTCTAAAGCAAGTTGTAAAGGTTTCAGTGTATGTTAGTGTAAGAATGAAGGTATTTTAAAAATTCAGCCTTTGTTCTGAGATGCGAGGCATTATAGCAAGCCTACAGAGTATTTCTAGCTTCTGTTTCTTTTCTGTGTTAAAAAGTATGGTTTTGTGTTGCCTGTGATAACCGCCTTCATCTTTTTGTGCAATTAGCTCAACATGCATGCCCCTCCTGCAGCAGGCATGGCTACTTTTTCCATTGAATTCCTTGTTAGTGAGTGTCCTATTGACATATAATAAGGGAAAAAAGTAATATTATTATTCTAGTAAAGATTTCTTAATGAAACCTAGTTCCTGTTCAGATTTGAAATATATGTAGCTTGTATTGTATACTGGGATTTAAAATTTTATGAACTTAAAGAACAAAAATATGATTTTATTTATTTTGAGGAAGTTTCTCCACTTGTTTATATAATTAAAGGATTTTTCAGAGAGTCAAGAAAACGACTTTATTCTTGTGACTTGAGTAGTTGACTAGTTAACAAGCTGAGTAAAGTATTCAGATGGTTGAGAGAGATCCTCCTGAGGTTTCCACATGGTTAACCTGCCCCCATCCCTTCCCCAAACCTGAAAAACTGGGATGCTTCAAGTGAGGACAAAAAAACCCTAATGGCATTGATGTTACCTTGGTTTTCTGGAATAGTGAATAATAGATAAGTTATAGCATGAGGATGGTGTCTATTGAAACCTCTTATTTGAAAGATGCAAGAGGTAATTAATACGTGGCATCAGTGAACAGTGTGATAACTCTCCTTTTCCAGCCAGTTTTTTTGGGATGGGCTTGCTCCATGCTGCCTCCTGCCAGGGAGTTTACAGCTGTTTTCTGCTGCCTTTGTCCAGACATTCTTCTCCTCTCCAATCTTGGGCGCTGATGGGTTCTGTTAAAGTTTAAGTTAATAGAAGCCTAGAGAATTTAAGTTTCATACCATGTTAAAGTCTGCCTTCTATGATGGTTTCTATAGCCGCTGTTTCACTGATAAGTTTACTACTCATATGCTCTTTCTGAAAGAGAGCAGTAGATAGAGGGAGTTATGCTGAAAATAAATATACCTCGAGATCTAGACCAGTCAAATGTATTAAAAGTAGAGTAGAATACCTAAAAGACCCTTATTTTTGTTTGTATACTAAACTAACCAAAGAAGCGTGTTTTTGAAGGTTACATACTTGCTCCATTTAGGAGGGTTAGCTCTTGTCTGTCATTTGTAATGTAAGGGTATTTTGTACTTCAGAGATACATATGGCAATATTCAGCAACATTGTAAAGCCTCTGCTGTTTTGTACGGGTTATCTGTGTAAATTTAGGATTCTGTGATCCTCGTGGGCTTTGGGGGGGGGGTCTGTCTCCTTAAATTTATCATAATATTTGACTTAATGTGTCATATTTACAATAATTTTTCTAGGTAAAAATGATTCGTAAAGTTGCCATTTCCTAAAATTATACGGCATATGGTTTTTAATATTGAAGAACAATTTGAAAGAAGGTTATAATCCTAGGATTTTTAGATTGCTTTTTCATGCTAAGCTCTTTTTCTTACCTTTTTTCCAGTTGATAAGCTCTATGAGCTCAGTAGCAGAGCACTGTCTCCCCTCCTTATTACGCACCTTGTTTGACTGGTACAGGCGTC
Organism: Chionis minor; assembly: GCA_013398295.1. Lineage (NCBI taxonomy): Eukaryota > Metazoa > Chordata > Aves > Charadriiformes > Chionidae > Chionis > Chionis minor. Next base: position 1,092,885 of record VZSF01004558.1, read on the forward strand.
AAAATGGAACAGAAGATGAGTCTTATGAATATAGACCTCGATCTAGCACAAAATCAAAGGGGTAAGAATTTTCTTTTCTTGTAAGAAAATGTGTGTTTTGCACTTTTTTGACAAGTATTGTGTATTTGGATCTGTCATGACCTAAATCTGGGTGGAAAGAGCATGGGCCTCGCTGAGGTACTGTATTTAACCTGCATAGATGATATACATGAAGTGACTTAATGATTTTGGGGGTGGTATACAGAAGGAAGTTGGATACTGCTAATTCCAAGCTAGTTTGTCCCTTTTTTAATTGTTTTGGTTGTTGGCGAGTCCTTTCAGGAGGGGGCAAGATGTCAGTGCTGCACCAAACCCCCAAAGTCTTTCTAACCATCCATTTTATATACAATGATTGCATGAAAGCCATGTTTACCCCTTCTGTGTAATATCTGTGTTCCTGTGTATGATACATGTATTGTTGATCTCTTATTTTAGGGACGACCAACAACGTGAAAGAGATTATCTACTTGAAAGGAGGGACTTAGCTGTAGATTTCATTTTTTGTTTAGTTTTAATAGAGGTTCTAAAACAGGTAAGCTCTTTTGTTTTGGCAAACTTCTTTTAATCTTCTGCTTTTAATGTCAGTTTTTATCATCTCCTTTACATTTTTATATTAAAAACCGGAGCATATTTATGATGAGCATGTGCAAGGCTGTAATTGTACTCTCAGTTGCATAAAGTCTTTGGCCCCTCTTGTCTTTTCTTTACATGTCTGCAGTATCTCAGGTCACATGTCTTGGATCCACTAAGTCAAAGCTGCTGACATACTGAAAAAAAAAGCAAAACTGTAAAAAATAACATTTACGTTCAGTACCTTTTGTCTGCTTAAATATTTTTGGTATGTAATATGAAATCATTGAATGACAAGATTAAAATGTCACTTTCAAAAAAAAATTAGAAAGGGTATGTAATTTTGCTTGGCCTTATAGTGTAGTGCTAGATGATGTCACACACAATTTCTGTTAATACAAAATTTGCATTAGTGTATGAACAAGAGGATAGAGTTTGGCTTCAAGTTGCAGCCTTTTTTCTTGTATTTTTTGCGAGTAGAAAAACATTACTGAAGGAAGTGGTTTGAAACATAAAGCAGACCTGGGCAAATTTGATGTTTCAAATACTTAAGTAGTTTGTCTTTTATGTATAGATATGTGAAAATTAAATGCCTTTCCATACTAAGTAAAGCAGGGACTATGATTTAGTTTGCAAGCAGGAGATGTATGTGTATGTAGTTGTGTATGGCATGTTTTGATATAGGGGGGAAAAGAAAAAAGTAAAACAAAAGAGCTGTCTATCCTTTTCTGAGAAACCAACCAGTCACCCAAAGTGATATTCTTGCACTGCATGCACAGAGATGCAGGGGGCAGTACAAAAACCATCAAATTCTTGTGTGTTTTACAGAAAATCTTTAGTTCTCTCCCTAAGCTCTCTCCCTGCTTGAATTTTCTATCAGTGCGAAAGCAAAAGGGACGTAGTCTAGGTTGTTTAGGATTGCAGGGTTGTATGGGTAGCTTCTGTATTTTGGACTGGTACTAGTTTTTCTTGAGAGTAGAGTACATGTTGCTGGTGATTCAGATGTCAGGAGAGGTGCCAAAGTTTTGGTCTTGAAGAGAGTCTGTGGTGACTCCTGTAATGCTTGGTGAGTCTCTCACGCTTTTACTTCTGACAAGATAAGTGTTTTTCTGATAAGCATATATTCCTCTGCTAAAGACCACTGAGCACAAACACACCACTTAAAAGAATCCTGCAGTCAATTTAGTATTAAAAGTTATCTTAAGGAGGGTCTGTATGTTCTGCCCGGAACGTGAATCTGCAGTTAGGCAGTCAAACAGCACAGGAAGGATGTCTTCTTATCAATAAACTTATTTACATTCGCATTTCATCCATCTTTCTGGGAGCCCCATCATTGTCTAATTCTTATAAACCGGTGTTAGAAGGTGCAAAGGGTACGATCCAGCCCATTCTGTAATATGCATATAGCGACTGGAGAGAGGGTGACAGACGTGACCTACGTAGGAACAAAAATCTTTTGCTTAAATGCCTATGTATTGCTCATTGTATGAATATGCATGTAAATAGCCAGTTCCAGTAACTGTAACTTCTTGGATAAATAGTTTTCTTGATGCAGAAAAGTGTGAAATTCTCAAGCAGAAGTGCTTCATTTTCTGTAGACAAGACAGTAACCTTTTCTTCTAGTATATTCTAACGAAAATCTTAATCACCCTTAAGCAGTGATGTTTAGTTGGGTTATCTTAGTCCCTACCTAAATTGCTTTGAAATTTTAAAGATATTATGACTTCATAATTCTATGTAGTGCTTTTTTTAAAGAATACATTTTATTTTTAAGCAAATGTTTTCTTTTAAGCCTGAGAAAAGTGGTGATGTCAGAGAACCTCAGTAAAGAAGGGCATTCTAATCAATGCCTGGTTTTGGTTTCTCACCAAATTGTTACTTATTGCTAGGAAGATTATTTTTTTTTTTAATATGTTTTGGCTGCTTTCATCTGCAGAAGATCTAAAATGGAGATGATTATCTCTTCTGCATTCTGATTTTCTGGTTTTGTCTTCCTTTATATTGAGATGAATTGCATTGTGAGGTTAAATCTGTAATAGTAACACCACACGAGGTAGAAGGTGTGGAAAGATGCACGGTTAATGTAGTCTGATAAATTTTGCTGACAAATTTGAAACAACATTACTGTTGTTTATTTTATTACAAGTTTAATCCCTAAAAGCCAGTATGCAAAATAATTTGAGAGAATGTCAATACAGGTTGTGTAAATGTTCATGTATTGCAGAATTGACTTGCTATACCAACAAATGCCAACAAATGCCTTGTATGCCAACAAAGGATGTGTCCTTTGACACTAGTGGGAGAGACTTCTACAAGGCAATTCACAGTACTGTTTATTTACTTCATACATACGTGTATGTATACATGCATAGTTACATCCATATAAATTATATCTGCGTTTCAGATACCTGTTCATCCAGTGCCAGATCCTTTAGTACATGAAGTTCTAAACTTGGCTTTTAAGCACTTTAAACATAAGGAAGGGTAAGTTTTGCTTGTGTACTTTAAAATATTTTTTCTGTATTACCAGCCTGTGCTTGATTGTTGGGATTGTCCTCCTTTGCCTCACATGGAACATGTTGGTGATAATGCCATAAACGAACACCAATTGATATCTTTAAACCAAAAACGTATCTTGAAAGAATACAGCTTTGTTCAATATAATGTTTATTTTGCTTAGAATATACAGAAAGACTTGCATAGCCAGCCAGAGTAAAAAAAGACCAAGTTCAGATAACTATAATAAACTTCCTATGCAGAATGTGTCTTTTACGTCTGCGCAATGAAACTGTGTCACTTCAAATGCCACCCAGGCATTTTGTGCTTGACTTTCATTGTTTTTATGGTAATAATCCACCTTGCTATGGAACAAACTTTTTGTTTGTAATTAAGAACATGCTTGGGATTTAGAAGACCAAAGTTGTATTTAACACCTTTTTTTTCTTTCTTTCTTTTCTTTTCTCTTCTCTTTAGGTATTCAGGAACCAACACTGGGAATGTGCATATTATTGCAGACTTATATGCAGAAGTGACAGGGGTTCTTGCTCAATCGAAGTAAGTTCAGTCTCTGAATCTTCCTGCGTTTGGGGAAAAATGCCTCTAAAGACTATTAAACACGGCAGCGTTATTAGTGACCCCAATAACTAATCCCTCAAGTGTCAAGTGTAGTTGGGTGTGTCTGTCTCAAGTTCCAGCACAATGAATTTGAACAAATCAAGAAACAATCTTTAGTACAGTCCTGAATTGCTTTGCTGTCAACTTGTAGGTGCAGGGAGCGAGGTCTGGTATCAGTCAATAGCTGTTGTTCAGTTAACAAGTATATTCTAACATGCTGGTCACCACAGGCACTCTTTAATGCCTAGATTTTAAGTATCAGAGTTCATCTTGCTTGTGTTTCCTTTACTGTAGGTGCTGTTATCGTTAACAGACTAAAGAAATGGGTTCAACTTTATAGGCCTCGTATAAAAGTAACCAAGAGTGCAAATAATTGCTGTCTATATCCCTTTGTTCAGGTTTCAAGCCGTTAGGAAGAAGTTTGTCACTGAATTAAAGGAACTGCGACAAAAAGAACAGAGTCCTCATGTAGTACAAAGTATCATCAGTTTGATTATGGGAATGAAGTTTTTTCGAGTAAAGATGTATCCCGTGGAGGATTTTGAAGCATCATTTCAGTTCATGCAGGTAAATGAATATTACAGAAAACTGAAAAGAGCATAATTTTGATTGTTTAAGTCATAAAGCTACAATGATGCTTACTGTGATCAGTCGCTCCCTCTACTTGTGTGTCGTCCTTCATCCTTTTCTGTTTAGTTTGTAAGTTCTCAGAGGTGTGAGTCATGTGTTTCTCTGCCATCCACGAGTACATAGCGAGAACCCATTCTCAATTGTCTTGGTAATGTGGCAAACTTTGAAATATATGAATTTATTCAAGGCTAAGTGAAAATGGGTAGCAATCAAGTCGTTTTCATTCTTTATGAAAGCAGGGAGTTAAAGGAAAAAAAGTTACTCAATACATCTTTTTGTAACAGCTGAGATGCCAAGAAACACTTTTGTTTAAAAAACACTTCAGTTAATTTTCAGAGAGACTTAAAATTTCTTTGTTCGCTTCTTTTGATTGTGGATTAAAAGTTGTCCTAATGAATAACTTGCCCATTCAACAGTGACTGAATTTATTGCAACTTCGTTATAAATTTTCTTAGATCTATTTAACAGCCATTGACATTGATCTCAATCCTGAAAGCACTAACATGCACATAGGTGCTTTAGGTTTTGTCCAGAGTGGTCAGTTTGGTATAGTGGAATGTGCAAACATGTATGGATTATTTACATCTCTTTAAAATTTTCTTTTATTCAAAGTCATCTTGAAAGTGAAAATGAGTATGTCAAAATGAAAATACTAATTTCTAATAATTTTAATGGAGATAAGCATTTATTTTTTAGAACTTCAGAATAATCTGAAGAAAAATGTGCATACGTATATTCTTTTATATTCTGAGTAGAAAGTAAATAGCTACTTAGTATTACAAATGTTCTTTCAGTTTCTTTTTAATTGCCAGGGAAACAGGTTTTAAAGTTTCTAATGTTTTGTAAAGTTGATATTATCAAGGAATATAAGACTAACACAATTGCATGTTTTAAATTCAAACTGGCAATTAATGTGATACTGCTAGTGGTTTTTATGGCATAGTGACATTCGTCTTCTTTTTTTCTAAATATTTTTCTAATTCTTCCTTACTAAGGAATGTGCTCAATACTTCCTGGAAGTAAAAGATAAAGATATAAAACATGCACTGGCTGGTTTGTTTGTGGAAATTCTGATTCCTGTGGCTGCTGTAAGTATTTTATTCCTTCCGCCCTCCTTCCTGCCCCCCTCCGGCTATTCCCCTGACTTTCAATTAGGCTCTCATTCTTAAAAGTGCTTTTATTAATCCTTACAATATTACATTTTTACAGATTCAAAAAAAGCTATTAGATAAATTACAAGCACCTACCTAATCTTTTAAAGGGAAATGTGTCAGTGTGATTTGTGTATTAGCTAGTTTCCAATCTTTTTTCAGAAGTTCTTAAAGCTGTCGGTGTTCTAGACCCTTTTATCACCAGAGCACTGTGTAATCTTATACTTGCTCTAAAAATTTGAAATTTGCTTGGTTTAATATTTGTTCACTCAAGGGTCCCATTGGCATTTCTTTATTAGCTGAAACCTATTAAGTTATTTCTAGATTAAAATGACATATGTAACATTTTTACAGTCTGATAGGGAGAGTGCGGACTCCTATGCAAGAAGGAAGAATGTAGGTTTTGGCTAAATAAATAAAAATTGTTCGTAGAGGTGAGTGTCCACTAGACGTAATCCTTCAGCTGGAAGAGCAGTCAGTCAGCTCCTGTATGTGTTTTAAATCTAAAAAAAGCCAGAAATTTTACTCAGCAGCCACAAACAAGAAAAAAAACCTCGATATCATCATAGCGTTGGGTGTACAGCGCCTGTAATGGTACTTGTGAGACAGGTTCTCCCCCTTCCTCCCAGGCCGCTTTGCTCGGTTGTGTAAAGCTTGGCCAATGAGTCAACGAGAAGTTACGGCAGCTCAGGGTACCTCAATAGGTAGCTCAGAACGTTTCGTTGTAGTAAAATGGGTACTTGTGGTGGTGGTTTTCTAAAATGGTAGTTGGCCATAGTGTATTCGGCACGCTGTCCCAAAAAACGGCAGGTCATGGCTCCATGTTGCGACCAATTATAGGGGCATATCTTGCTATATATGGAGAAGTGGAACTTGTAGATCCCGTTTCGTAGAATGGGATCTACAAAGACTAACATGCAGGGTGGGGATCCTGTCTAAGCAAGCTCATAGGAAAGGAAAGATAAATCTCTCTGAACTCTGCATCCTCTCTGAAACAATTTGCCTTTCCCTGAGCTGTGGGGAAATGCTTCTCTCCCTTCACTGGTCTCAACATTGGGTTTGTTTTTTTGTTCGTTTTAAATAAAATTAGGCGACAATCTATCTTTTTAAGGCATGACCACAAAGAGGTGCTGTTAGTCGCAGCTGTTTATTGACTGAAGTGTTGATCTTACCTGGGCATACTTACAGTCTTCTAGAGAAGAGTTTCTTGTCCTGTTAAAAAGTGAACCCATGTGTCATTCTGAACTCTGTAGTTGCTCGGCAGTTGGAGTGGGGGTGTGTAGTGGAACGTACTTACATACCTTTATGATGACTTGGCATCATAGAGGTAAAAATGAATATTAGTTTGCAAAATCATAATTTAAATATAGTGAAAACTGCATGTACAGTAATGAGGCAGAAGGAGCCTTTGGGAATTGGGGCCATCCGACGGTAACAGCGGAGGCATGCCCACCGGCTGTGCAGCGCGCGTGTGGTGGTTTGCGGATCGCTTCCTACAAGCGTAGCCTGAATCAGCGCTTTAAACGGTTGGTGAGGGAGGCTTGATCTTTCCTTCTGACTCATTGAGTCTCTAATCATTCCATACAAATGGAGCTTCTTAAATAGCAGCGGAGAGCCCCATCCCAGACTGAGATGCAGTTGAGAGGGTTAGTCATCCTCTTGGAAGATGCGAGATGCAAGTTTGAATCTTTTTGAAGCAGATGAAGGAACTGAATCTAGATTTTTCTGTATCTTGGATACAGAAAATTGCTTAAGTGAGGAAGCTATTGGGTTTCAGCATTGTGACTTTTTTTACTGTCATTCTCTTGCTTAGTCATTCAGGCATTTTTAAAAATAACGACCTGATTTGGACGCTGCAGGTATGACAGATGACAGCATGTTTTACAGCGGGGAAATTAAGGCTGATGTGTAAGCCCAAGGTTATATCCCAAAGCAACAGTGTGGTGCTGGCAACAACTGACTAATTTCTCGTGTGGAGCTGGTGGGGTATTAATCAACTTACAGCTTAAGAATAGCAAGAGATAAATAATTTGTGGGTATGTAGGAAGTGATTTAAACTACTTTCTCAGTTATTTCTTTTTGGATTTGTACGCATTACAGAGCTATTATACATTATTTTTTATGCTTCCCCTTCATGAATATTTTCGGAGTGTTCTTAGCAAAGGTGGACATGACATATCTTTTAATAATTTTGAATAATGTAAACTAATAACATATTACCTTATATTATAGGGAAGTTAGGAGTATAGAGGATCTCTTCCAGAAAAGCCAACCCCACACCCCCCATTTTGATGTATATATAGCAGAAGCACAGTATAAAACAGTAGGTCGAGAATAATGTTTAAATGGGTCATCACAGGTATCCAGAGAGAAACCTGAGAGACTTGCAGAGGTTTTGATAAAGAAAGTAGCTGCCTAGTTTGTGGAAGGAAGGCTTTTCTGTATGTGAGGACAGAGTTGGTAAAAAAGGTGTAGAGCTCCATGTCTCTGTTTTATTAATTCTGAAAGCTGAACAAAGAGAACTTACATGGTTGGTTGGCTGGTAATCCTGTGTATCGTTTCTAAGCTTTCAGTTTTCAGAACTGGAGGACAGAAAAGAAAAGGGGAGCATTGAAGAGGGGAACAGTGGAAAAATGCTATGGGCATTTTTTTAAAAAAAAATACGTAATTATGGCTATAAATAGTTTCAGTGTAGTTTTTATTTGTCAATTGGTGGTAAGTACTTTTTCTTCTTTCTGGTATACAGGCCATGTTCTTAAAATGTTGGGGTTTTAATGGTTTTGGGGTTTCTTTTATTTTTTTAACTGTGTGGAAGTAGTGTACGACATGATTTCTTATGCTTCCGTTTATATTTCAGATAAATATACTCAAATACCTACCTAATGTGAGATTTAACTTTTGAATGTTCTTGAATTCATGGACATCTTGGTGTATATTAAAATTGCCTTCTGTAAAACTCCTAAACCCATTTATGTCTGTATTTTTTTTTTAATAGGCTGTTAAAAATGAAGTGAATGTGCCATGTTTGAAAAACTTTGTGGAGATGCTTTATCAGACTACCTTTGAATTGAGTTCAAGAAAGAAGCATTCACTGGTATTTTAAAGAAATATTTCAACTTCTCCATTTTGCTCATCTTAGACTTTTAAGCTACTACATTATATAAGGAAAAGCTAACAGCTGTATTCATTTAAATCTTAACTCCTCAGTTCAAGTATAATTAAATTCACACTGTGTATGTGCATTTGCTCTAATTTTGATTTCTTTGTGCAAGATAACGTGCGCTGTTATCTCACTAGTAAGATTGTCTTGAAATCGATGGTCATTTTTGATTGTTTTAGTGGCTTTTAGCACAGAGTTACTTAACCTTATGTCTCTTCTAAAAAGAACGTGCATTCAGGGAGCCTGTGTATTTAATTATGTTTAATTAAAAGATGGAAGTGTTAAGACTTTTCCAGCAAAACAGCAGCCTGTTAATAGCCCTGCTCTACCTGTTTTCTCCTCTCTTCATACACCTTGTTTTCATTTTTCTAGGGGTTTTTTTATTTCTTTTGGATATAAATATCTGTGGATTTGTTGAAGTTCCTCCCCCTCTCCCCCCCGCCCAAGACTGCATCTTAGCTTTTCCCCTAAAACTGCATTTTAGCGAGGATTTAAAATCTTTCATTAATGTAGTATTTGGTAATTCTTGATGACCGTGGCAGCCATGTTTCAAGTTGATTCACTTCACTTTGCTGGAAAAGTAGAGCTAAACTTTGCATTACAATTGGCATATTCAGTAAATGCAAGTGAATTTAAAATTATTTATTCTCACTTTCATGTTAGGAATGAGCTTTACTTTTGGGTATTCTGAGCATGTAAAACCTATGTCATTGTACATGGTTAAGCTCCTTATGTAAGAATAACATGAAGTAGTTGATGTTGGTATTCACAATGTCATTTTATTTTTGAAGTCAGAAACATTGTTACAGCAAGATTACAATTTATTCATCCTCATTCTCTAATTTTGCTCCGTAACAAGATAATCTGCAGTCAGATTTGGTATTAATCACCATTATGTATTCTGGTAAAGTATGTGGTGTTTAAACCAATCTATGTTACTAAAGCAAAGCAAAGTCGTGCTAGTCTGCATATTCACAAACTTTATTAGACTGTGCTTCGTTCCGTACGAAAAGTAGACCTTGAGTAGAAGTAATGTTTCTGACAACCTAAAGTCTGCCTTGTTTTTTACTGAGTTAATGATGTCTTTCCTGAATATTCTTCTTGGAGGCAGCTCCCTCTCCCAGCGTGTAGGACCCCATGAAGGGAATTGAGTGTTTGCAGGGAAAGAGCAAATGTTGTACAAAGGTTGAGATCGGCTCTGGGTCTCTGTTGGAGACCAGGCCTTGCTAGGGGATGAGCTTCACCGTGGTCCCACTGCCCCGGTCTTACACCGTGGGCTCCTACAGCACGTAGGTTTTACCCAGGACACCGTGGCTGGTGCGCGTGTCCTCGTGCAGGGAAAGGCTGCCGTGCGACGCTAAAAACTGAGAGAGTGAGACAAGAGCCGACCGTGTGTCTCATTCTCAATGTACAAGACTTGGGAGGTCTGCAAAGAGCAATTTGATCAATTCTTTTTCCCCCCTGCTCGTAGGCTTTGTATCCATTGATCACCTGCCTGTTGTGTGTCAGTCAGAAACAGTTTTTTTTAAATAACTGGCACGTTTTCCTGCAGAACTGTTTGTCACATCTAAAGGTAAGAATCCTTTTCAATTCAGGAACTGTTGCAGAAATCGATAGTGTTTATTCTGATGTGTTCTCAGCATTCTCATGCCAGATAAGCAGTGGGTATTTGGCTGTTTAAAAGGACACTGTTATTTTTTTTAAAATTAAATGTCTTAAGTCTCCACTAGTATTATACTTAGTAGTAAGTTTTTGTGATGCTATGTAATGCTGGAAATAGTTGTGGCCTCCTTGGGAGACTATCAATTTTATTGAGTAAAATCTTCAGAAGTATCTGCTAACAAACGCGATTTATGCCAGAGAGAGAATAAACTGTATTTCTTCATGTGCAAATTATATGTGAGAAAATAAGTGGCTTGTCTATTCCTCTAAGTAGCAAGTGTAGTAAGTGCAAAATTTCTTGTTCGCCTATTGAAGGAATAGAAAGTGAATTGAGAGTCTCAAAAAGAGATTACGTCTGCAGCCAGTGATATGTATTTTCCAAATAAAAATTACAGTGTCCCTTTAACTCCTGGCTTCAGTTGATAGCATTGTAAACATGAATTGGTTGATAAAGAGATCAAGATACTTGAAATTAGGGATCTGTTTTAGTGACTTCCTTGTAGCATTAATTGTTGTACATGTTCAATCCTTAGTTTTAATTAACATAGTTTGTGATTTTGCCTAATGTACTGATTTTGATCATTTTAATAAATTCTTTGATCCACTTTCACAATATTCATTCTGGTTAGGTATGAGTGACAGTTCTGAAGCTTGTTAGTAAAATATGTAAACCAGCATGAAGCCAAAAGGAAACAGGTTTAGCTGCTTGGATTGGTTTTTAAGGGTCATTTTGTTTTCATGACATCCTTCACACTTTTCTGTTGCTTGTTGGGTTTTTTATATATTTTTCATCTAACATGGCAGTTCTTTTGCAATATTTGCCTTGATTTTTGTTTGTTGTTTATTTTGCTTATGGAGGCTGCTTTTGCTTTTATTTTTAAAGCTTTAAAAAAAATTCTTACAATCTAGGAATTGCATTTTTCTGGCATAATGTCCATTGTTGATGATGGATGTATTAAAAATACAAATGCCAGTGAGTTTAACTGGTAGTTGCTGAGCATGCATTTTATATTTTACTTAGTTTTGTTAACCACTAACAGCTTAACACATTTACTGTAAGGCTCTATTCAGCAGAAATTCTACGTATGAATTTCTGCAATTCAGAATTTGCAGTGTTATGATGTTGTGCCATCGTGAGTTATTTAGGATATTTTGTGGCTTGGTTTAATTTGGCGCACCAAATATTACTGGGGTTTTGGGTACCTACCTTGTTCAGAAACTTTGTTGAGATTAATCTTGAAAAATACACCCCCACTGTCCTCACGTGTCTTACGAATTAATGTGTTCCTTTGTTTCTGAAGCTAATTAAATGCATGCACTGTGTAATAAGTAATCTCATTAATTTATAAATCTGAATTTCACAGCAGTTTAGTCTTTTAGATTTCCCCTTCGCCATTTTACTTCCTGATTTCCTAATGACTAAAAAGTTACGTTACTTGCGGTTACCTAAATATGTCATATGCAATAAGGATTCCAAATCCATTGTCACTAGTGTCTTTGTTATTTAATAAAGTAATTTTGAGAGTTACTGGGCGATACCTTAGAGTACTGAAAGGGTTCATCCACCCCCCATTGTATTAGTTAAAATGAACAAATTAACAATTGAGATAATGACAACCTTCAGACTGTCGCAGGGGTTATTCTATGAAGAGAGCGGGCGCGTCGCCAAGAGGTAACGCAGGACACGGATTCATGGTGCTCCCTTCGTTCCCTGGTGAGCGCCCCGGGCGAACCCTTATCTGCAAATAGCAGATAAATGAGTTGTAAGAGCCTGTTTAGACCAGGAGTGTACCAAAGGGTCTTTCTTGGTATACGTACAGCTGGCCTTGTCCCGCAGAGCCGTTGGGATGCTCCTCCGGCATTAAGCCCAGCAGGGCGTTTCTTTACATGCTGTAGCGTAGGCAAAGTTCTGAATTTGTTCAGCAAATGATTACACTGGCTCAGTCTTGTAAACCGTTTTTTATGCTGATTCTAGCAGATTTGTCAGAAAGCCATTAGGTTCTTGGGTGAAGCTGAGCTGTGGTATCCTTACCACCTCTTCCAGGGAGAGGAGGGAACATTTAAGAAACCTGCTGAAATGGGGGAGGAAAGTGTCTGTCATTCTGCGCCACTCTTAGATGGAAAAGAATAGTTGGGGTTTTTTTCACAGTTTAACCTTAGTGTCTGTTACCACAAAACCTTGAGAGTTGGAGGAATGTTTTCTGCCACTCTAGCAAAACCTGTATTTCTACTGAATAGAGTCCTTACTAGTCAGCTATCTGTTGGTTTTGTGCTTTTTTTCATCTAACATGCATGTGCCTTCCATTCTCATGTTTGTTATGTTTTGCTGTCTCACATTGCTTTATTTAGATGCCATCTAACAACAGTATCAGAAAACAAATAGAAACACTGCAGGTGAGTTAATATGTTGTTATAACTCAGTGAAACATTGCTTTGTCTCATGTAAATACTTTGGTTTGGTTTTTTATGTTAATTGTTGTATTTTGTGCTTTCCTTTCTTTCTAAAATTGCTGTTAGTATTATTAAGAAGCAAGAGGGCTAAAAATAGCTAATGTTTCAAAGGTCTTTTTTTCTTGCCAGGGAGTAAAGGAGAAAAATAAGAAAATTATCTAATATCAGTTTTTCCTTGGGGGTGAAAATGTGGCTTTGTGAAATTGAGTATCAGTATCACAGCTGGTTTCCCTGAACAGCAGTGCATGTTTCCACTGGAAGTAAACTACCTATTCAGATGTATGATTTTTTCCTTAATTCCTTTCAAAAAGTGTCTTGCATGTGAGCAAACTTGAAAACATTTTCACAATAAAAAAATGTGAAACTGATTTACTGTAACAACTTGCAGTGCACTAACTTGAAAGACTTTTACACTGTTGGTTTTGCAGGTTTTAAAAAGTAGAAATTGTTTTAGTTCAGAACAGAAGAAAAGTTTAACATCAGTATTAAAAAGTACTTTCTTCAGTAAGTGACTACATTTGACTAACATGGAAAAAATGCTATGTTGTTTCTTGCGTTCATTGAGATACGTTTCGTTGACTCATCTTAATGTGTCATATAAGAACACTGTAGATTTGCTCTTACTTTTTTGGTTTTGTAACAATACAGTTCTTGACAGCTTATTCCATGGTCTGCTGATATAAATTACAGTAAAAGTTTTAGGATTTTAAACAAAACTACGTTTGAAAAAAACCCAGATAGAGTGCTTTAAAATCTGTCAGGAATCTATCAGAAAGACTGAAATTCAGGCAGGTTGGTGAATTAACATAGTCATATATAATGTATTCTAGTTGCAGTATTCTCAAAGAGAAAAGGAAATACTGACATATTAACACCAAGTATACAAGTGTGCCATAAATTAGACAGAAAAAAGCCATTTTCTCCTAGCATAGTTTTTTAGTTCCTAGTTATAGGAAGAGAAAATTAAGATTGTCAGTGCTTAAGAAATTACAAGTACTGTTGTATTTATTTTGTAACCCTTTGTAAAAGGTTAATGCCTCCTTATAGATTCTTCTTTTTTTCTTTTTTTTCTTTTTTTTTAAACAAAGAAGCAAACTTTGTCATAACTTATCAGAATTAGCTGTATTGGATGATAATCGTCCTAATAGATGACATGTTGTTAACACATTGTAAAAATCTGCTACCTACCTACACTATTTTTTTTATTTGATGATTGAAAGTCAATGGTAAATTTTTGCTTTTTTTCTGGACCTGCAAATTAAGTTCCCCTTTGGAACATCAGAAATAAGAAAATTGAAGCATTACTCAGTTCTAGGCACCACATTTCAGATAGACTTTGATAATGTGTGTACCAATGAGTTCACCAGCCTACTTTGAACACGAAGAACTGTTGGCCTGTAGATTAAGTGTGATGAGTAATAATATCATGGTTTTTTGCTGTTAGGGTTGATTAAAGTCAAAGCTATCACAGTCTCACCCTCTTGTACAATTACGATTAGCACTGCTGGTAAATTAACTGGACAGTGGGACAGTTGTCTGTCTGAACACTAACCAGGGACAGATGTAACTTTTGACTGGTTAGATTATGTCCCCATCACCTTTCTAAATTCACCCACTGGTATTAGTTACAGGTGTGCTAATTCAGAGGCGATGATGAATGATCACACTGACAAGTGTGAAGGGAGGGTGGAATAACTTAACTGGGTTAAGTTATTCCCTCTAATGCTCTGATAAAGAGTCAGGTATGCTATTTGTCTGTGAAGTACCACTTTTGCCTCTGTGATTTTGTGATAGGCTTTTAGCCTTTCTTAAAGAAAGCTGCTGCCAAGCCCAATAAATAGTCGGTGTCGAAGCCATCCAAATTACTTGTATAGTCTATTGCACAGAGAAGGCCATGAAATTATTTGGATAGACTTGCTGGTGCGAGTTGGACTTTAGTATTGCTAGATTAAACGCACAGGGAGCGGTGACATTGCAGAGGAGGGAACCAAGGATGGACCATCTCTTTTTGAACAGTGTGGTCTTGGATCCACTTGTCCTGGGAGGACAAAGTACTCTGCTATTCCGACTAATTGGCTCACGGTAGAGGCCACAACACATGAAATTAGTTAGGTCGCAGCCATCGTATAGATACATCTTGAAACAGAGAGGCTTCACCAGGGAGGGGAAGGTGTGTTTTGGGCGTTCTTTAGTTGGTTTTTTGTTGCTTTTGTTTGGGGTTTGTTTGGTTGGTAGTTTTTGTTTTGGTATGGGTCTGGGGGGTTTTTGGGGGGGGTTGGGGGTTTTTNAATGCCTAAACAGGTAACAACTGGGAATCACTTATTCTGTTCATAACCTCATACTTATGGCCAGTTCCAAGAATCATGCTGGGCACTTCAAGATTATAAATACACTGAGAATCCCTAGTTGGAAAAGGGATTGCTGGATTTGGTATGAAGAACGTTAGTTACTGTTTTATATGGTTTAAGAGCTAGGAGGAACAAAGCTAAACTCCTGGTAGCAGCTTTAAGACAAAAAATAATTTAAACTGAATTATGCCACAAGAGTTTGTATTAATTAAAGAAAAAGCTAGCTTAATTGTTGTCAAGAAAAATCCATTGTTAGTGAGTAAACGCTAATACCACCTACAGAAATGGTGTTAGGTCAGGTGAAGCCTGGAGTGCTCATCCAGAGAAGCATCCTTGTGTGCCTGCCCTGTTTTGCGTTCTTTTCTTCTGCACCTGCTACTGTCTGCTGTCATAAACTGATTAATGGACTCTCACTTTGTGCCTGATCCAAAGCAGCTACTCCGATGTTTTAGACAAACTATAAGTTAGTTTGCTATAAAGTAGGTATTCATTAGCAATGGCTTTCTGAGAAAAGTTCTTGGAGACAATACACCTTTGGTGCTCATCTCAAGAGGAATGTCTGCTTTTTAGTTACTCCTCTGCTCTCAGTGAAAGACATGTAAAATAATCTGGAATTGCCAGTTAAATATTGAGGTAGTTTTGGAAGTATGCAACACAGGGTTGTTTTTATTGAAAACATATCAAAACTCCTAGGCAATATTAGAAATCAGTGTTCATTGTTAAAGAAATTTGAAAATATTCTCAAAAGTCAAAAAAGCAATAATAGAATTTTCTGAGTGTCTCCCAGGCAACAGTAACTGTATTTTTCATTTATTTTGCAGAATAAAGATCCCAAAATGTCCCGAGTTGCACTGGAATCTTTGTATAGGTTATTGTGGGTTTATGTTATTAGAATAAAATGTGAAAGCAACACTGTAACTCAAAGGTAAGTTCATTATGCAAAGGCTTTTAAACTATTGCTTGGTGGGGTTTTTTCCCCCTAGTGATATCAGAAGAGATCTTGAAGCCAGCTCAGTGGTGGTCTAGTCTGGTAAACAAGGGAACAAAGACTTCACCTTAATAGAGAAAACCAAAAGAACTTGATTACTTTGAGGAGGAGAAAGAATAGAATCAGCAGTTGTCTTTGCAGGGATAGAAGAGGGCAGAGAGATAAGAAGCAGGAAATTTATAAAAGTGAAAAGGCACTTCATACCAGAAGGGGTATGAAGTGGCCATCACTAAGTGTGGACTGGAAGTGAAGAGCATTTCTTTATAAATTAGCATAATGACAATTTGGAAAAGTCATTCAGATGTTGCCCCTCCTCTTGACTATTGCTAACTAATTTAAAGCAAGATCTTGGACACTTTGTAAATGAACCCACGATGCTGCTGCCTGTGACGGTAGAGGGCTGTGCTTTCTGTAGGTGGTCCTACCTGTCACGTGCTTCTGTGTTGTTTAGTAGTAGCCCACCACGGTCTTCCAGATTTGAACTGTAACGTCTGTGCTATTACAAAAATTTATTTTTAAAAGGTTTTCTTTTTCTTTCTAAATTCTTGTAGCCGTCTCATGAGCATTGTATCAGCACTTTTTCCAAAAGGATCACGTAGTGTGGTCCCACGAGACACACCTCTGAATATATTTGTGAAGATTATTCAGTTCATTGCTCAGGTAAGAATATGTCTAGGTAGAGCTATAAAAACAGGATGAACGATATTTGGAAGACATGTAAATTTAAGGTTAGTTTCTGAAATACTTGCACTGAATTCATGTTCTTAGATTTTGAATAGAATTTCCCCAGATATGTATAACAACTGAAATGAGTCATTCTGTTTGTACAAGTGGCAAAATTATTTTACTTAAATTTCAGTAACTGTTGTATATGAACATTATTATGATTACTATTTACATTTGTATTGCACTGTTGTGGGTGTGGCGGTGTGTGTATATATAAAAAAATATATTGATATAATTAGTATATTCGACTATATTTCTATAAGGGACAAAGCATTCAAACAGTAATATCCACTTACATTTAGCCTGGAGGCTAGCCTCTGTAGATGGAGAAAAATATGCAATACATTTAGTGGTGTGTAGTTAGTATTGCATTATGACATATATTAATATAGGTGCTGTTGTTGTCCTAATATCAAAATACAGGATATGATCTCACAAGATAAAATCTCATTCATCTGTAACCTTATAGATAGAGACATATTTTCCTTTATTACAAATAGCTTGTCTGTGCTTCAGCTTCCAAAATGATTTGCTTCTGGTCATACAGGGATGAAGCAGGACACACTGTTTATATTTGTTCACTGTTTATATTTGTTTCCTAGGGGTCCTCTTTTTATCACTAATTTTTAGTTATCTGAAACAGTTCATCTCATTTGTAGAAATGTGTTTCACCTGGGAAGAATTGTCTGGGAGAAATGATTCAACCATATCTGAGGATGAGCTGTGTTGAATTGTACTCTATTTAAAAAAGGAACATTAAGTCGTAAGAATAAATAGGAACAAATGAATGGTTTTTTAAACTTTTTTATTTTTATTTTTGTAAACTTCTAAGACATGATGCAAAGCCAAGAAATTAAACTATGCATATTAACAGAAAAGAGATGATCGTGTCAATCTGGTTTCCTTTGTAGGAACGTTTGGATTTTGCAATGAAAGAAATAATATTTGATCTTCTTAGTGTTGGAAAATCACCCAAAACCTTCACTATTAATCCAGAGGTAAAAAAAGACCTCATTACTTGCATGCGGTGAAAACAGGGGATTGGGAGATTTTCTGGGGGAAAGTGGTTAACTATTTTTGAGCTGGGGTGAAAGCAATTTAATGAATATCTGAAGAGGTGTTCTGCTAAAACTAAAGAAGTAATTGTAGTTGTGGCAATTGCCATTTCATTTCTGGTGAGTAAGCTGGCAGCAGTACTGCAGGTCAGACTCATTTCAACACTAATTTCAGTAAGTATGTGGGAATTTTTGTTACAGTGTAACTGTAAAACGTTTTTTCAGGAAGGTTGTACTTAGCTCTCATGGTTCAAGACCTAGTCTAACAGACAAGATGCTTAAGCAACGTCTGTCTTCACTGTGTCATTCTTGACATTCATATGAAATCCTTTACTGCTCTGTACTGTATAATATTTCGTATATTAATTAGCCCGTGTCACGTCAGTTAACTGGAATCAGAGTTGCGGGGAGACACTAAAGGCTTAAACTTTATTCTTGTTATTTTCATTACCCTAATGTGTAACATTTAAATAATGCCTGTCCTACTGGAACCGTACTGCTGTCTGTTTAAAAGAGGGGAAAAACCCAATTTGTGTTTTGCCTCATCTGTGTTACTTTAATGTTACAATTTCTTCTGTTTTGTCTTTCCTTTTTCTTCCCTTTTTTGCTGTTGAAGAGGATGAATATCGGCCTCAGAGTCTTCCTTGTCATAGCGGACAGCTTGCAGCAGAAAGATGGTGAACCACCGATGCCAACAACAGGAGTTGTTCTTCCCTCAGGAAATACTCTGCGTGTGAAGAAAATTTTTCTTAATAAAACGCTGACGGATGAGGAAGCAAAAGTTATAGGTACGTTGTATTGTCTTGTAAGTTGGCATTCCAGTATGTGCGTGTGTGTTCTCAAGCAGTGCATTTGTGTAACTTTATTTCTGTACTTATTTAATTGCTAGCAAGAATCCAATGGTAGTCTGTTTTAACAGAACTGCTTTGATTCTTTAGAGAAGGCTGCTAGATGATATTGACCTTCTGGTGTCCCAAGACCAAATCCATAGCTTTTATTGAAGTGTTTTGCCCTGCCAAATTAGCACAAAGAAACCTGAGTGCAATTAGTGTGGTAAATAGCAAGGCAATTTTCATTCCCTTGATGTCTGTCCCGGTTTAACCCCAGCCAGTAACCAAGGACCACGCAGCCACTTGCTCGGTCCCCCCTGGTTGGATGGGGGAGAGAATCAGAAGGATAAAAATGAGAAAACCCATGGGTTGAGATAAAGACAGTTTAACAAGTAAAGCAAAAGCTACATACACAAGCAAAGTAAAACAAGGAATTCATTCACCACTTACCACCAGCAGGCAGGTGCTCAGCTGTCTCCAGGGCAGCCGGGCTCCATCACACGTAGTGATTACTGGGAAAGACAAACACCATTGCTCCAAACATTCCCCCCTTCCTTCTTCCCCCAGCTTTATATACTGATCATGACACCACAGGGTATGGAATATCCCTTTGGCCAGGTGGGATCAGCTGTCCCAGCTGTGTCCCCTCCCAACTTTTTGTGCCCTCCCAGCCTCCTCGCTGCCGGGGCGGTGTGAGGAGCAGAAGAGGCCTTGACCGTATGTAAGTGCTGCTCAGCAGTAACTAAAACATCCCTGAACTATCATCTCTGTTTCCAGCACAAATCCAAAACATAGCCCCGTACTAGCTACTCTACTATGAAGAAAATTGTCTATCCCAGCCCAAAACAGCACAATGTCACTCTGGAATGTCCCAAATGTCCCACAGTTGAAGTGTAGTAAGACAGTTTTCATCCCTGTATTTTACTGATCTTCTGTGCATGAGTCTCTAAAGAACTGTTTCAACATGTAAAATTTAAACTAGAACTAAAATGTTCAGAATTAAGAAAACAGAAGAGCAACTAATGGTTGCTTACTAATCTTCTTTCTGAAAGAAACTTCTACTTTTATATAATACCTCCTACTTCGTACTTAACGTACACTTCTTTCGGCAATTAAGGTGTGTGTTTCATGTCATCTTTTGTACAAGAAGAAATTTGTCCTAAGCTGAATAAGTGGCAAATATGTTAATAAAAATGTGAAAATTAAATGAGAACAAATGAAAGAGGTCATCAGAAATCTTTGGCTTTTCAGGAATGTCCATATACTACCCTCAAGTCAGAAAAGCGCTAGACAGCATTCTTAGGCATTTGGACAAAGAAGTCGGAAGGCCCATGTGCATGACGAGTGTGCAGATGTCCAATAAAGAACCTGAAGACATGATTACGTATGTACTTAATTACAATGTTTTCACTGTCACAGTTACGTCATATTATTTTTATGCTGTAACGTTGCAGATGCCATCATTAATGCATTACAATTGTTGACTTTTTACTTGACTATTAAATGAATGCTAATTTCATTAATTAACGGTAAAAATTATTTTTAGCTCCGTAGTTTTGACATGATGTTAAAAAATATTTGTGGTGTACTGAAGCAGATTTTCCTGTTGTTCTGTTGGTTGTAAAATGTTTTTGTAGGGGTGAGAGAAAACCTAAGATAGATTTGTTCAGAACTTGTATTGCTGCTATCCCGAGACTGATTCCAGATGGCATGAGCAGGACTGACCTCATTGAATTGCTTGCAAGGTAAGGGAAATGAGATGCTGCTCTTAGCGGATGTTCCTTTTCAAATGCTGTGTGTGTGAGAGCATGTCAGCGTGCTCTGCAGTATCGTTCCACTGCCTACAGAATCCCTCCTTCCTGTTCCTGCCTACCTTCTGCAGTCAGTCAAGTGTTGCTGCCCAGAGTAGCAGGAGATAAATTTATCCTGAAGATCTTTTTAGAGAGATTTTTTTTTGAAAAGTATTTCTGTTGCTTTGTTTTTTGAACTTGTCTTATCTTTTTGTTACTATCATACTTTTTTCACCCTTTTTTCTATGGTCATCTTTCCTGAAAATTATTTATTTATACTAAGTTTTGTGGAGTCTTGCATTATTTTGCTAGAGTAGTAGCCAGTTTCAGATGTATTCAGTGCAAAAAATGCATCTGTGTGGAAGTATGCTACGTTGTACAGTAAAAAAGGAAGAGTTAACACCAAACTTTAATGTATAAAGGCTGGTTAAGAATATGCCAATCTAGGGTGATGATACTGGTATTTTTTCTAAACAGGCTGACAATTCATATGGATGAAGAACTTCGTGCCTTGGCTTTCAATACTCTCCAAGCATTAATGCTTGATTTTCCAGATTGGCGGGAAGATGTTCTTTCAGGATTTGTATATTTTATTGTGCGTGAAGTGACTGATGTCCACCCAACGCTTCTTGACAATGCAGTAAAAATGTTAGTGCAGCTCATAAATCAGTGGAAACAAGCAGCCCAAATGCACAATAAGAACCAAGATTCTCAGGTATTTCTAAATAAGGTCTTTTGGTGCTAAAACTGGGTTTGAATCTACGTACAATTTTCTTAGTAGGTTTTATTGGTTTTGTTAAGTAACAAAAATTCAGCTTACATTCTTACAGTGGTTGAAGATTTTTAGACCTATTATTTTAAATCAGCATTTCTTCCAAAAAAATTACTTTAATGTTATTAAGTGTTACATGAACACTAATACATGGCCATGTTTTTGATTACATCGTAAGTCATCCTATATAACTGGAAATGTATTAAGTAGGAGTGGTTAAAAAGTAGAACTGAAAAAAAGGGCCATTTTTACCAGCAGACAGAAAGGGTTCAAATAATTTAATTTTATATAATCCTATACATAAGAGTATAATTTATTTATTTTAAATTTTCCCATCACTGCATCGTTGTTGTGAGAAAATGAAATAAGAAAGACTGACTTAATGATATTTGCTTAGACTGAATTCAGCGAAAAGAGTATTGCATTATGCCATTCTTATAATGTAAAATTTGACTAGTAGCCAAACAAGATCCAAATACTTTATGATTAATTCTGCCGTTACCAATAATCGAGCTATTGCTTGGTTGTATGTGCTTTTTTCTTAATTTGCTTAACTTCTGCCATCTTTTTCTTAGCGTGGTATATCCAATGGGGCTGCTCATACCCTTCCTCTGGAGAGGAACCTTTATTCCAGTGTATTCCATGTGGTAGAAGGCTTTGCTTTGGTCATCCTTTGCAGCACAAGGCCTGCCACCAGGAGATTAGCTGTCAGCGTTCTCAGAGAAATAAGGGCCTTGTTCACAGTTTTGGAAATTTCTAAGGTAAGGATTGATGACGAGTTCTTGTGACTGCCTAATGAAACTGCTTTTATCTTGACTTTCTTTGAGGTTTTTATGTTTTGTGTTTTGTCTTTGCTTGTAGAGTGAAGATGAGTTGGCTATAGATGTAATGGACAGACTAAGTGCTACTCTCCTGGAGAGTTTCATACATCTCACTGGGGCTGACCAGGTAGGAGAGTTTTTATATTAAGATGGATGTAAGATGAGGTAATTCTGCCAAACTGTCCCCTAAAAATTGTATATATTTTGAACGATAGCGTCACTGCGTTCATGCTAACTTTATAAGCAATTTATCACTTTAAAAAAACCTCACAAAACAAACAAAACCACTCACCCAACCCAAAAAAAAAAAAGCAAACCCAAAAAGCCTCAAAAACCCTTGAGGAATGTTGTGAGGCTGATGCCACCATTGTACGCTTTCTGATCAATAGTGTGTTGTTATGATGACCATGTACACGCAGACAGCCGTATCTATATCTGGTTTTTCTCACCTTGCTCATAGATTACAATTTCTATGAAGCAAAGACCACGATCTGTTTCTGTAGTGATACAGTGTCTTAACAGTCAACATATCCTTTATCCACGATGAAAGCTCTAGTAACTATCAACAAATAACAGCTAAATTCCATATTTATATATTTATCTTTAACTCTTAAGTATCAAGGAAAAGCTCTTCTGATTTTAGGTTTAGGAAACAAGTTGGAATTCAAAAGTAGGTCTTCTAAAGTCCAGAATCTCTTGGAAGAGTTAAGTCATCATGAGAGAAAGGGACTTTTTCTAGAATTTACTATTTCCTAGTATCTGGTTCCTTGCCAAACAGCATGTTTATATAACTGTCCATATGAGGAACTTCTGTTAAAAATCCCATAAATTAAGTAACGTGTTTTATCTGTTCCAAGCGTGGTTTTGACACTAATACTTTACTAGTTATTTAACAATGAAGAGATCATTACTTAATATACAAGGATATTAAATATTGCCTCGTTCTCTTTTTTATGCACACAGACTACTTTACTGTACTGTCCCAGTTCAATAGATTTACAGACTCTGGCTGACTGGAATTCCTCCCCAATCAGCCACCAGTTTGATGTGGTGAGTCCATCACATATATGGATATTTGCACATGTGACTCAAGGCCAAGATCCATGGATTATAAGCCTCTCAAGTTTTATGAAACAGGAAAATCTTCCAAAACACTGCCCAACAGCTGTAAGCTATGCTTGGACGTTTGCTTATACCAGACTCCAACTGCTGTCTCCACAAGTGGATATAAAGTAAGTTAATTTCTGAAGTAAATACAGTATATTATATCGAGTATTCTTTCACAGTGTATCATCGTTGTAATGTCTTTGTTTCATTGAGGTGACATATGGACTGTTAATATTTTCTGTTTAATTCAGCTTTATATAACAAAAAATAAAAGTTCTATCTGGAAAAAACGTTATCTGATGTAAAGATTAATTCATGCCTTCGGTCCTATTGTAGTTCAACAGATTTGACTATAAAAGCATACATTATTGGTGTACAGATCTATTCTGAACAATTTATTTAGCATTTACCATGTTAACAATTTTGGAAACAATGGCATATACATAATGGAAAAATTAATTTGGTAGAAAAGCAAAGTGAAAGCTGGTAAGCATTATTTACTATACTGAGCGCTCTTTATTTGTTTATTTATTTTAATAGCAGCCCTATCAATGCAAAGAAAGTGAATACTACTACAAGCAGTGACTCCTATATTGGGCTCTGGAGAAACTACCTGATTCTTTGCTGCAGTGCAGCGTCTTCTTCAAACTCCTCCACCTCCACAGGCTCTGTGAGATGTTCCCCTCCTGAGACGCTGGCGTCTACTCCTGACAGTGGTTATAGCATTGATTCAAGAGTAGGTTCTTCTAATGCTTATTGTAGATAAGTCTACATGTTATTGGAAATGGAAATGCCTGAGGCTTATAATAACTATCATGATTCTTAGAAACTGCTGTAATTTGTCTGAAAAAATGTTTTATTGTACATTGGGCTTTCGTTTGTTTAGGATAGTGTTTCAGTTGGCTTCTCCCAGTATGTGCTGTAGAGGCTTTTCTGCTTATGTATTTGAAAGCAAAGTCTATGTCATGTCATGAAAACATCAACCCAACCTCAGAGTCTTACCGAGTGGTGATGAAGAAGTGTTTTGTTTACCATTAAGGGTTGGGTTTTTTCTGACAGTAAACTTCTGCAATTCTGAGCAAATAGCCTCTCACTTCAATAACTGAAGCAGTGACCTGTTCAGGCATGATGTATCTCGTTATATTTTTCCTAGTCACAAACAGTTTTCTGTCTGCCTTGCTTCATGTCATCTGCAGATTTTTATTTATTTATGTATTTATTTGCTGCTTCTTTGCTTATTTTTGTTCTTCTCCTTTTATGGCTTCCTGCAGAAGGTACAGTAGAGGTGAAGATAACTCATGGACTATGCAGCAGATTTTTGGCAGAAGCAACCTATTCCACTTGTTTGTTATCAAGATTTTTTCTCTAAATCTGAGAAACAGTAGACTGAAAGCTTTGTTCTCTTTGAGAGCCACAGTGGAGTCTGTGGAGTTGGAGACCAGAAGTCTGCTTCTTCTCCCTAAGGAGGGCAGATACACTAAACGTGCAAAGCATCTGCTTATAGTGTTGAGGCATTCATTGTCATCTGACAATGAAAACTCAATTACAGAAGGAATGGAGAAGTAGTTAATACTACTTTTTCAGAAAGTCTTTCTCCCATGTCGGAGATCAAAAATTTCATTTTTATCGTTTTAAGTCACTGGTCAGTGTGAGGAGACTGTAAAATTATAGCAGATGTTTTAATGTCACACCACCTGATTGTTTGGTGTCTGCTTCATTCTGTTTTATTCTGGTTTTCTTCTTAGGTCATTGGCATTCCATCCCCTTCCTCCCTGTTTAAGCACATAGTTCCAATGATGCGCTCTGAGAGCATGGAAGTTACAGAATCCCTTGTGCTGGGACTTGGCAGGACCAACCCAGGAGCTTTTAGGTAACTGTTGTGTCTCATCTGTTTTTATGCTAATTGATTAAAAATTTGGGGAATCAGAGCTCAGGAAAAAAGGTTTGGGGTTTTTTTGTCTTCTAAAAATTTTTAAAAAGCTCTGAATACTGCTTACCATTGTCTTTTCTAGCATTTAGTGGTGTGATAAAGATTGTGAGAGGCTGAAATAATGTTATGTAGAGGTCATGTCTGCATAAAGTTAGTTGAAACAATAAACAGCTGCCTTTTATTAATGTTAAAGGCTGCCCTTATATGAAAGAACGGACTGCGTGGACTATTAACATTTGAAATGTTAATTATAGTCATGTTTGTAAGAGTTACTAAACTCTCCTTATTGGTATTGCCAACAAACATATGTTTCTGAGCTCTGCGTGTGTAGGAGTTTCATAGTAACTGTATTCTAAAAAGAGATTTTTGGATCAAGCTAAAAAAAAAAAGACAAGTTACAACTGTTTTCTGACTAGTGCTGAAGCTTGTGAAATTTGTGGTGCATCCTTCTTCCCCCTTTTCTTTTTTTTCTGAGTAAACTTCCTGTAACTTCATAGCTAATACACCTTTCTCAGACGTATGAGAACAATGACAAGGCCATGTGGATTAGTTTGGGTGCTGGTAACTGTGATCTACTGTAGCAGAATTAAATCTGTGCCAAGTCACTTGTTCTGTCAATTTAATCTCATACATCATGTTGAACATACCTGGATTCAGCTCATAATCCAAAACTTTTGGTTACCGTATTGTGACAAGTCTTTTATGTAAATTCAGAATGGCCTGTCAAGCCATCGTGGCGTTCCTACCTCAACTGGAATTTACTTTTCTTCAGATCCTAATGTGCTGTACTGTCAGTGTGTATTACAAATCCACTGAGGTCAAAAGGCAGCTCTATGCCACTGTTCTCAACTGGCAGCTCCCTCTTTATGGAGGATGGATGAAGAGGGAGAACATCTGAGGGGAAGACAACTTCCTGGGAAGGCCAGTGCTTGGCATTAGTTGTTCTCTGACAGCAGCCAGGCTCTTAAGATGGAGAGTTATGGAGCTGTACCATGCTATAGCGACTAACTGCTTCTGCAGAAGAAACCAAGGATCGCTAACGCTCGTTGTTTTCAATGAGATGCTGCTTCTCTTCCATCACTTGTGCCCCGTATTACGGCAGATGGGGAGCCAAAGATGCATTTGGAACAGTAGTGCCAAGTCCTCACTTACAGTATTCTGTTTTACTCCTTTGATAATCTTCTAATTTTGTGTCATATCTGACTCTACTGACCTACCAGGAGTAAAGCAAGACTTTGTCGCATGACCCTGAAGAATCTGCTCAACAGTTTAAATCATAATGATGCTCTGCAAGTCTAGAAAATGCTTTCAGAAAGGATTTCACCAGAAATCCATGTTTTCTAAATTAGAAACAATTAATTCAGCAAAATTTAAAAAAAGTATATCTGATTCTCATCAGTCCTCTGATGTCTTTATTCTGAATTTTATGTTTTGTTTCTGATGGCTGGTTTTTTTCCTCGGTCCAGTGTGTGTTCTCACACCAAATGCTAACCCACCTTTCGCCATTGCAGCTCTGCACTGATTTGTTGGTTTGGTTTTGGTTTTTTTAAGCACTGTTCCTCCCCACTTGGTATATTTTGCTCAGGAACTTTTTGTCATTAAAGATAATACAATATACAATCCACTTAAACCTGCTAGAATATTATTCTTCTGTTTTCTGTTACTGATCCCCATGAACTTGTCCAGGTTTCTCTTGCTCTCCATTGGAAGTGCTGTATTTTAGCACAAAAAAAGCTTCTTCCAAATCCTTTTCTGTGTCTTCTATGTTTGAAAGAAAGTATAAAACGAGCCCCAGCCATGCTCAAGTCTCTTGTAATTGAGCACACCACAAAAGTTTTCTGATCACCTGGACCCATTCTCTGAAGGAGAACCTTTGAATAATGTAGCAGTCGTCAGTCATTTACCGTGAAAACTTGGAAGAGTTTTATACTTTTGATGTCTGAATTGCAATAACACAGGAATTAGAAAAATGTGGCATACTCCAACGGATCTACAGTAGAGGTGGTAGTTATTATGTTAACAAATATTAAAGTAAAAACAATATTGTTTTTACCTTAGTATTTTGTCTGCATAGATCCGTACTAGTCATCTCCTTCCCCTTTCCCTTGCCCTCTTTTTGGAGTCATGAGAGAGTCTTAGCTTGGCAGAAGGAGCTGAGTAGTAATAACGACCGTGGAGCTTCAGAGCACGTAGGAGATGTAACCGCAGCGTCAAAGCCGTGTTGCTTTTCAGTTTTCTTAGAGACTGATCTGACTTCTGTCAGCATAGCATTATTGGCCGTAAAGAAACAATCTTTTAACAATAAATGCTTCATGACAACTCAAAGAGCATTGTGTGATGTTGTGAGCAATTTTTTTTTGTTTCCTAATAGTATCTGCTTGCACCATAAGGCTTTGTTAGACCCTGAATATGAAAATAAGTGAAAGTCATCTGTGATAGAAATATGCCATAATACTTGATGAATCCAAATATAATG
Organism: Chionis minor; assembly: GCA_013398295.1. Taxonomy (NCBI): domain Eukaryota; kingdom Metazoa; phylum Chordata; class Aves; order Charadriiformes; family Chionidae; genus Chionis; species Chionis minor. The sequence goes on from VZSF01004558.1 coordinate 1,120,505, forward strand.
GTAATTAATGAGACATCCGTTTGTTAGTCTGTCTTTAGCTTAGGAAAATATCTTTCTGGGAAACATCTCTTTTAAATGCTGATTTATTTTGGAAAGCTGTGGGTAAAGAGGGTAAACCTGAGTGTGTTCTAACTTACATTGTAACACTAGTTGCTGTGAAACATCTTTCAGTTGAGATGTTAATTTAATGGTTGTTTTTATTCTTTTAATTCATTTATTTTAATTCAGGGAACTAATAGAAGAATTACATCCTATAATTAAGGAAGCACTTGAAAGAAGGCCAGAGGTAATTAGATATTTCCCACTATATTCAGTACACAGTTTTAACTATCTTCTCACTAATGGTAGTAAATAAATGTTAGTTTTGTTCTTTAATTTCTGCACCTAAAAACTGTCAGTGTCCCAGGTAAAAAGGTGATGTTACTTTTTAAAATGATTGTGAGGTGTTTACATTAGAAGAGCTTTGTTTTTGTTTGGAGCTCTGTATTATTCTGTCAGAGGTTTTGTTTCAAATGATGAAAAAATTACTGTAACCTTTCCCACCTTCTTTTAGTTCCTTTTACCTAAGCATAGTTTTATACAGTTGTTGCTTCATTATATCATCAGAAACAGGCCCACATTAGTAGTACCTAAGACACAGAATTGAGTTCTACTGTCTACCAACTTTGTTCTTTGTTGCTTTTTTTTTTTTTAAATGAAAAAGGCTGTAAACTCACCTGACTGACTGCTCTGACTAAAAATTTTCTGATGGAGAGCATGTTTTACAGCAAGGTGTAGAAGCCTCAGTAGGCATTCATAGAAATAGCAGTCTCTGCAAACATGAACTCAGAGATGATTATTCAGGATTTTTTGTGGTAACTGTCATATTCTTATTAGTAATAAATTTGTAATTAAATACAGATGATCTGAAGGAATATCACTTCTGTTTTAAAATGTTCCTGTGATACAGTGTGTTTTGTCAGTCTTGCATGCAAATAAATAGCAAGATTGGCATTTGTACTTAATTGTTTTATGTGTTGCACTTTGTGACAAGAGACTGATAAAAACATTATTTTGATAATATGTGTAATAGCAAACCTATTAAATCTTGGGAGTTGTAACAGGGAAAAATCTTGTTCATTGTCTGGTTTATTAAAATTGCTAGCAATTTTGTTAACTAATCTTAAAAGTTTGGCACCCCTGACAAGCGATGCCAATTGTCGTACAGATACAATAATGCTTTTATATGCCAAGCTGCTTTTATACTTAGTTTTTCCTCTGCTTCATTTAATTTTGTGTTTCCTCTGTTGAATAGAACATGAAACGGCGCAGGCGTCGAGATATTTTACGAGTACAACTAGTACGAATATTTGAACTGTTGGCAGATGCTGGTGTCATTAGTCACAGGTAGGGGCAACACTAATGAGATGTTGTTTATGCTTCTGAATTAAGTCACTAGTATTCTTAGGACCCAGTGTAGCAAGCATGCAAAATTCTTCAGTGAGTTTTAGTATACCACTAAATAAATAGACGTGGTTTTATAAAATTGGAATTTTGCTGGCTTTCTAAGCCCTCACTCCCCCACACTCTTTGTCATCATGGTCTGTGTTCTATTTAAAATGCTGCTGTGCCCCAGGACGTTGCTTTGAACAGGCAGCGTGTCGCGTTCCTTCTTGTTTGTGTGCGCTCAAACATCGCACCAGTCACGCAAATCAAAAAACGCAAGTTCCATCTGTTCTGTAATCAGTCGGGAATTCTCCTCACTGGGAATCCCGATGCTAGTCAGCATGTCCTATGCAGAGGAGGCTACTGCTCATTAATACTGGACCTTTTTCTTTCTGATGGAGGCAGTATGTTAACTGGGTTGGGCTTTTTTTCCTGCCCCCCTCCTCGGTTTACGCTACTTGTGTAGGGACACTTTGAAAGAAGACTGGCATATGTTTTACAAGTCTCTTAGAATTTTTTTTCTGTGCAGGTGGAACTGTGCAAGAGCAAGTAGGCTAGGAGATGATCAGGCTAGCTCCTCCCATTCTGTTAGACAATGACACATTTATTGGTCAACCTTAGTAATATAATCAGTGTGAAATTCTCAATCTTCAAGCAAGCTACTACAGCGTATTTCAGACTGTTGCCTCAGAAGCGTTGCTAAAATGCCTTTCTTCCTTTCAGCATGCTGATTTTTCAGAGTGCAGGCATTAAAATTGTACTCTCCTCCCTTCTTACCTTTTAAGGTACTCACTGGTGTTTAATTAGTGTATGTAAAATACCTCCTAACCACTGTCTGCGCCCTGGAGCTTTGTCAGCTTTTCTCTCTGAGTCCAGTGGTGGAAGCTAGCAAGCAATTAAGGGCTACTATAAGCCTCCTCATCTTGCCTTTGGTGTGCAAGGCACGCTTTTAATTGACTTCCATACAAGGAAAGATATGGAAAGATGATGGAGGGAGCTGAGAGGAAAGGAATTGCCCTTCTAAAAATTGTTTTTCAAAGGAGAGCAGGTGTGAATCACATGCAGCCTTTAATCTCCTTATTTAATTACAGATGTCTAGTCAGATGCTACAGCAATGAAGATGGGAAATGAATATATAAAAGCAATAAATTATTTTCATCTACTAATAGTCAATTGCATGTCATGAAGTACTGAACATCCTGACTGACTCCCCAAAATCAGTGTGTAATATAGTCAAGTAGTAGTAATTATTTTTTCTGGTTTACAAATTGCATGGCTTTTGGGGAGGAGGGGTTGATTATTTGGGTTTTTTTTAATTATTGTGTTTAACATTTGTCCCCAGTATAAGAACTAATTCTGCGGAATGATGAATAACTTCTGTTTGTGAGACTTGATTATTATTTTGCTTTCACTGGAGCTTTTTATTTAATACTGAAATAGAAGTTGAATGAAGAAATTACTTTGGATCAAATATTTACAGTGACGAGGTTGTAGAGTTTCTTTTAAAGAGAAAAAAAGAAGGATTGTTTTCAAAAATCGTATGTATTATTGTACTATTTGATTTTTATTTTTGAAATTTTATTTTTAAGTGCAAGTGGTGGCCTTGATAATGAAACACATTCCCTCAACAACACTTTACTTGAGTATGTCGATCTAACGAGACAACTCCTAGAAGCAGAAAATGAAAAGGATTCTGATACATTGAAAGATATCCGATGCCATTTTAGTGCCTTAGTGGCAAATATCATTCAAAATGTTCCAGGTATGTAAAAATGCTTTAATAACTTCTGATGACTGTATTCAATATGCAGCACATTTAAAATAAGAAAAACAATCAAAAACTAAACAAAAATCCACCTTTTTCTCTGAAGTTTCAGACTAATTTCCTAAAAATAATTTATGCCATCAGTTTTAAATACAATTTAAGCAGCATGAGTTTTTAAGAGGAATCTGTGGTACTGTTTGTAAGCATACAAGTGATTTTCTTATTTAACAAAGGTCTTGTTGGTTGGCAGTGTGTTTAAATTTGCTAGACTAATAAGTATTATAATAGTACATCAATAAAATTCTTGTACCCTAGTGGCATTAAATAGGACAATAATAAACCTACATCCAGCTATTATGATGTTGAAATACTGTGTCTTTACATTGTTTTTTTTTTTTCCTTTTATATTCATTGTTTAGTCCTGTTTGTGTTTTACATACTTTATTTTAGAGAATGACAAGAAGAATGTCTCTAACTGGGTGCTTTTCTTACAGTACACCAGAGAAGAACTGTCTTTCCACAGCAAAGTCTACGCCACAGTCTATTTATGTTGTTCAGTCATTGGGCAGGTCCTTTTAGTATCATGTTTACTCCCCTGGACAGATACAGTGATAGGAACATGCGAATAAACAGACACCAATACTGCGCATTAAAGGTACTTCAGCACTTTTGAATTTTGGGATTAGATTGTTGATTTTTCTAATGCAGATTTAACACTTGGGCTTTTTGGATGTGGTTTTCTTAACCTTGTTGTCATTCATGGCTTAGTTCTTTTTCTCTTCTGGCTACGTGTGTATTTATGACAGTTTGGCTTTTTCCCATGCTGTAAACTATGGCACTTGCTATAGGAATTTCTTAAAATTACTACTAAAAGTTCACTTCCCGTGACTTTAGTCCTCAGTTTCCTAAGGAGAAGGGCTTTCATGTAAAAGTACGTTAACAATTGAACTGACGTATTAACTGTTACGTATGTCAGCATTTCAGTATTGACAGTTCCTTGTATTTGGGAGTTGAGAAAAATATGATTTGCTAATTTCTCAAGTAAGATGTTAGTTTTTTATTAGCCTCGTCTTCCTCCCTTGACTGGTATAGAAGTTAGTTTTCTGATATTTTACTGGGGTTGGTAAAACCGCTTTCTGTATCTGAGTGATTAAAATGTAGTGTTTTTCAATTACTTTCTAAAGGCTATGTCTGCTGTACTGTGTTGTGGCCCTGTTGCAGATAACGTTGGGCTCTCATCTGATGGCTATTTATACAAATGGCTGGACAATATTTTGGATTCACAAGATAAAAAGGTAATACGGGCAAAGTCAACATTGGTTTGCAACTATCAGCATTTTGAACATACGCTTTAATGAGTTTTGCAGTCAGATTGGCCTAAATGCTTTAGAGTGGCTTAAGCTCAAAGCTGTTTTAGTCGTGCGTATTTTTGCACTGTCCTTAATATGTGTGTTCACCATGTTGAGGAAGGCAGTCCCTAATCGCAGTCTGAGAACAGACAAAACGGATGGAAGAGGAAAGGGCAAGGAGCGTATCGTTTATAAACTGGTCAGATAGGTTAAGTCTTAGTAATAAGCAGATCTTTTAGAGATTTAAAGGAGACGAGATTTTGAATGTGAACTCGTGTGAGACTGTAGAGAGTCCATTGGGGGTCCTGCAGAGTTACAAGGATCACACTTAACATCTGACCAGTAAAGCAAGCTTTAAATGTAGAAGATAGGGTCTCTGTTGCACTAATACTCTGATTACATAAAAATACAGCTCCAGTAGGCTGCTTTGGTTCAAGTGCAAGTACATCTCCATGTAGATGTATCCCTTGTATCCCATTGGAATTCCTGCATATGTTTAAGCGCTTTTCTGTATCTGATGCTTTCAGGTCAGTGTTCAGCTTGTGGTAAAACAAGTGAAAATGGTAAATAGCTCAAGGTAGCCTTGGAACTGAGAGCGGGGGGAAGAGTCAGTAGAGCTATCTGGTTATTTGCTTCAGTAATTTGAGACTATGTGTGCAAGTTGAACATTAAACAGTTTGGTAGAATTACCTGTTGTTATATTAAGCTGTGGTCTCATTGTTTTTAGATGGAACAAATTTTGTGTATTGCACTTGGTTTTTGTTTGGTTGGGTTTTTTTGTTTATTTTTTTTGTTTTGTTTTGTTGTTTTATTGGGTTTTTTTAAATTAAATATCTATTTCCCTATTTTGTGCCGGTTTTGTAAGTTGGTCTTTTTTTGCTATCTGTATAAATATATACTGGTTCTTTTCTGGAATACAGGTTCACCAGCTAGGCTGTGAGGCAGTCATGCTGCTCTTGGAACTCAACCCTGACCAGAGTAACCTCATGTACTGGGCCGTAGACCGGTGTTACACAGGTTCCAAGCGGGTAGCAGCTGGCTGCTTTAAAGCCATAGCCAGCGTGTTCCAAAACAGGTACTACAGCATTTTTCAAAACTTTAAACTTTCATTTTCAAAGCGTACTTTCATGTAAAACTGGGTTTGTTCCTCCCTGAAAGCGAAAAGATCACCCCTGTTTGTGTGTATGTGTTACTAGAGAAACTTTTCAAAATGTTATCCCATACCATATACCCTGTAAACTGAACTTTAATAAATTTGAATTTTACAACACAAAAGGTAATTTCACATGTTTCACACTTGCAATTTTTCCCTAGGGATTACCAGTGTGATACAGTGACCCTCCTGAATCTGATACTATTTAAAGCAGCTGATTCTACTAGGGCTATCTATGAAGTTGCTATGCAACTATTACAGGTTTGTAACCTAATTTTGATTATTTTTTTTTTTCTGTTAAAGTAAGCATTAAAAAAATGTTATTATTTGATTGTCCCTTCAGTAATGAAATATCATGTGGGTTTTTTTCGGGGGGGGGATTCTTCTCTATTTTAGTACATAGTTAGGACAGAACCTTACCTAGTACAAATAGAATTCAGTGGAAGCATGACTGTTTTTATGAATTAAGCACTCAAGGCTTGTATTTTCATAATAATCTGCCTTTTCAAGAGACAAAACCTAAATCAAGATTCTTCTGGTTTGGCAGAATGGTATATAGTTCCATTCGTCCAAAAGCACCTCAGAGAGAAGTATATTGTTTTCTGTCCCTGTAACTCTGTCTGCCAGGGTAGCAGTCAGATTTCTGATTTTTGCATTGGTACCAAACATCTTTTCAACTATCTGTGCAGAATGGTGACAGTGAAAATCTTATTAGCCATTTAATTTACTTTTGTATATTCCTTTCCAAGGTCATTTAGGGGTAAGCTTAATCTCACAGACAGCATTAGTGTTTAAAAATAAATTAATTAATCTGTGCTGCTTGAGACTCAGACGATGAATCTTGGAGGGTTTTTCTGAGGTTTTTGTTATGAGCTAAATTCAGCAGTAAAGTCCCCACTGAAATCATAAGCCTCTTGATGTCAGCACATCTTTCTTCTCGAGTGAATGCCACTGCTTAAGATCAGCCAAAACTGACTTCTAAAGTATCAAACAGCTTTAGCCTCTTGCTGCGTCTCTGCCACATCAAAATTAGATTACTCCTATCCATGTCTTGTAGATGAGCGGAAATTAATATTGTTCGGAAATACAAGTCTTCAATAGTATTTCACATTTTGTTATAAAGAAGTTTATATTTAATACAGTATTTTGTGAAAGCAGATTTCTGAAATTTATTGCTGGAAACTCATGAAATGAAGTGAGTCTTAGCTAGTTTTCTATGAAATTACCGTGGTGTTGGTGAATACTGTAGATGTATGGAGATCTGCATAGGTAGGAAACATTAAATGAGAGTAGCTATGTGCATTTAAAAGGTGACTTTATACATAAAGATATTCATTGCAGCTCTATACTTAGCTTCAAATTCTGAACATTACTGTTGCAGATATTGGAACCAAAGATGTTCCGTTATGCTCATAAACTGGAAGTTCAGCGGACGGATGGGGTTTTGAGTCAGCCTTCTCCTTTACCGCATCTCTATTCCATGTCATATTATCAACTGTCAGAAGAATTAGCAAGGACTTATCCTGAACTAACACTTGCTATCTTCTCAGGTATGGTTTTGAAACAATACCAAAAAACCTCGTTGCATCAAAAGCATTGTTCAAAATGTCTAATTCTTATGTTTCAATAATTAATTTATGTGTAATTCTCTACAATCAGAACAACAAGATAACAACGTCATAATGAATGGAGAAAATGGAATTTACTGAGTGACAATTTTTGTTTACTTGTATTTGAAATATATTCAAGAGGAAACAACATGAAGCAAAGATACTTTTACTGACTTTCTAATAACTGTGAAAAATCACGTTAGAGAAATAACTTGCAACTGTTTTTAAAAATTATTCTTCTATTGTTCTTTCTAGTGTTTGATGATGTACTGCAGATTGCTTAAAAATATTATTCCGTAGCATTTTTAAACAATTGCAGAATCGTAGCCTCTCTCATCAATGAAAAAAGCTACTAGGACTGATAATAAGAAGAAAAAACTTCAAGTGCTTTTTTGCCAAAGTTGGTACATTTTTACATGCTCTGGGTTTTCACCTCCTCCAATTAGAGTAATATATATGTAGGCATATACTAATGTGGTTTCTTCAACATACTGTTTGCCAGTGGTGTGTTCAATTAGCTCTACTGAAGACTGTGGACTTTATGAAATGGACTAGTTAGCTAAACTGAAAAATGACGACTTTATATCAGTATGGTCTACTGGGCTTATGGTTGTTGTTATTAGCAAAACAGTTCTCATTATTGATTTGCAATTCCTGTATGTACCTACTTTTTGAATGCAGAAGTAAGTCAGAGAATCCAGACGGCTCACCCAGCTGGGAGACAGGTGATGCTGCATTATCTGCTGCCATGGATGAACAATATTGAGTTGGTAGACTTGAAGCCTTTGCCAACCATCCGTCGGCAAGATGAAGATGAAGAAGATGCTTTGAAAGACAGAGAAATAATGGTGAACAGTAGACGGTGGCTGCGAGGAGAAGGCTGGGGATCGCCACAGGCTACGGCTATGGTTCTGAACAATCTGATGTATATGACTGCAAAGGTAAAACTAATTACTTAAGCGCTCTGTCTTATTCCAGTGGATTGTTGTGTTTAGGGTGCAAGAAAATATTCTTCAGAGATGCTGTGTTGCCAAGCTTTCAAGAGTTTATTCGTATTTGTGGAGCTGTTTATGTATACCCAAGTTATACCATATAGTTTTGAGGTATTGCAAGAAATACATGATAGGCAATATGAATGTTAAAGTAATTGTAATACATAGTCAAAGTATATAACTGCAATATAGATGTGTCCTGGTTTGAGGTAAAACAGGATTCATTTAACTGGTTAGATAATACCAGGTCACCCATACACCTGTGATCTCAAAGAGGAGTTTTGGAACCAATCTTGTTGCCCGAAGTGGTAGAGCCTCCTCCTTCCTGTCGTAGCTACTTCCAACAGAGAAGTAGTATTGGTCACGTGCAGTGCTTCTGACAGTTCTTGATATCTTTGAATCCTACTGATAAGAGATCACCTTCTAATCTACAAATTAAAAACTCCTGGCAGCCTGTGGTCCATGGAATTGTATTCAGGATTGTCAGAGGATGAGTCTCTGCTAAATTTAGATGGCTTTTTTCATGTATATGCAAATAAATATATAAAAATAGAAATAAATTTGCGTATAAATAAATACTTGTAGATTCATATAATGTGTAAAAGTACATATTCTATATAAATAAAATATATAATATGTACAAATATGTTTAGATATATTTCAAACACAATGTTTTCTACTAGCGTTTTCAGGAGAGATCTTTATTTTGTTTTCTAGTATGGTGATGAAGTGGCTTGGTCAGAGATAGAAAACGTCTGGACTACTTTGGCAGACAGCTGGCCAAAGAATCTGAAAATAATTTTGCACTTCTTGATCAGTATTTGTGGAGTGAACAGTGAACCCAGCCTTTTGCCTTATGTGAGTATGTGATATGCCTCTCCTTAGTGCTATTGATATTTTAAAATGAGTTGTGTGTCTAGCAGGAAAGATGACCGAATAAGAAACGTGAGGTAGGATTTCTGGTATCAAAATCTCCAACTGCATAATAGTGTCACGTCATATTTTATGACCAGTAAATGCTATGAACAATTCAAATTCAGTTCTTTTGTTTGAGCTGCTTTGGACATCTGTGTTGAAATTTCAGTATCAGTTTTGGTTAAAGCTGGCATTCATGGTATGGGCTTGAGAAAGGAATAAACCAGAAAGGATATCACACCTTAAAGATAGCTGAGGCTTCCTTAAGACAGCTTCCTTAAAACTTACTGACTGTTGCAATTTATTCAGGGTGCTAAGTCTGAAACAGTCCACTAGCTGTCTTATCAGTTTTGAGTTGTCAGAATTCAGGGACCATAGATCTCATTTAGTGAGTAAATTATAAAAAATGGAGAAGACTTATGAAAATGTCTACATCTGTCTTAGCATATTTACATTCCTTTGTCATAAAAAGGAGACTTAAGAGTTTGTTTGCTCATTGTAGATTAATTTTATTAGGATCATACACCGTCAACTCCTTTCCATCATAATACCCAAATCTACTGCAGCAGTTGGTCTCCGTTCATTAGGAAGAATTAAGATAGTTCCATAAATAATGTTTTAATTAGAAAATTATTGTAGGTTTTTGCTAATACTAAAAAAAAATAGTTAAGAAGGAAACAATGAGGACCTGTAATATTATTAAGTTCTTACTAAGGACAGCTTAAGTTCTTCATTGGTTGGCAATTGCTTTCATTGCAAATCAGGAAATCTAGCTTAATGTTGCAGCCCAAAATCTTTGTGTGTGTTTGGTTTGAACAAGATGACAAAGTAATTCCACAAGTCAGAGTGCCTGGATGACTTGCTTACCATTCATCTTTGAGTTCTCCCAAAAGGATGGAGATAAATCATTGAGCAGTAATGACTCAAGAAAATGGCAGGAGAAAAACTATGAACTTCCTGATGTCCAGAGTAATCACTGACTGCAGCCATCTGCTGCTGCTTAGCAGTGACCAGGGTTATTTTGCTGAAAAAAGATGTAGTGGAGAGTCCTTAATTACTATATGCTTAATAAAATATTGCTATAGCTAGGTGTTTGTTCTTATCAGAGTATATAAAGGCCTTGAGCATTTTGGCAATTAATTGTTTTTTCCCATGCTTTAATTTAGGATAGTCCTAAAAAGGAGATGGATAATACAGTAAAATAAAGCACCTGCATGCCATGTAGAGACAGTGTGATTATTCTCACATGACCAAGTATTAAAACAAAAAACCCCAAACCTACCCCAAACCCCCTTAAAACCAATATTTTTTTTTTTTGGTCGAAGCACATGTGAGAACACTGCAGAACAGCACAAGGAAAAATATTATACCTGCTAGAAAAGAAACAGTGTAGAACACAACTCTGAAGTACCAAAAAGAAATTATGTCCGAATACATTTGCTCCCATGTTGATCTCAGATGTTGCTAAAACCTTTGTAAGAAAATATTTTGCTTCTTAAATAGCTGTCACTGAACTCAAAAGACTTGCTTTCTTACTCTTGTGATGTGTTTTCAATGCTTGCTGCTATGGACATCTGTGAAAGCGATTTTGTTTGCTTTTAGAACTAAAGTAAGTTTCAGGTATCCTCACTTGTGCTGCAGGTAGCTATTCATTCGAACATTTCAATTCAAATCTCTTATTTTCTGTTTTTTTTTTAAATCAAGTCACTGCAATAAGAATTGTATTGATGTATGTACTGTTTTATATATATATACTTTTTTTTGATGACAGGTAAAGAAAGTTATTGTTTATTTGGGTAGAGATAAAACAATGCAACTACTAGAAGAGCTGGTGAGTGAACTTCAGCTTACAGATCCTGTCAGTTCAGGAGTCACCCACATGGATAATCCACCATATTACCGCATTACTTCCAGTTACAAAATCCCCTCTGTCACTTCAGGTGAGAATTTAATAACTCAAACTTTTATTATTGTCAATGATAAGCATGCTGTTATCAACCAGTGGAATTCATCTGCAAATATTCGATAGGAGTACAATGTTCTGTTTCTAAAAATAAATACCTTTGTACCTTTGTAAAGGTACAAAGTTTGTTTTACAAGATCTGCAGTTTTTGGTGTATCCAGAGTTCTTATTAAAGAACATGTGATAGATTCCCAAGGAACAGGTTTGTATTAATATATGTGTTAGGTTTTGTCTGTGTTCGGATCTTGCACTGTGTAACTTTTTTGTCAATTCAGTCCACTGGGAAAATGTAAATAAATTTTAAATGCATGTAAGTTGTTATATTTTAAGTTCTGTTATAGACGCAAGCTGCATCATTTATTCAAGAGGAATTAAGGGTTTAACTTAAGAGAATTTATTTAGGAATAATTAACAATACATCAATCATCAAAGAAGCTCCCACTGAAAATATAAAAAGTGTCTACCTCATGCATCAATCCAAGAACATGCTGAGAACTGCGGGGGAAAGCTGTCTGGTTTGGTGAAGCATCTTTCAAAGTGAGCCACAGAAGACATGGATGGGAGGGTATCTGAGCAAGGACTCAGCTTTTGTGCTGCAGAGCTGTCAGTGTTTTGAGTCAGCCTGGAACTATCACATAGGGATTATGTGGATCACAAGGTGGATGCATGGGCACTTCTTCATGACGGTGTTTGAAAAGTATGAAAAAAAAAAAATGGGGATCTTGCACTTAAGTGTAATTGAGAGTAGCAAAATCTGTGGCAAAAGTCCAAAATTATTTCCAGTTGTTGTCATCTATTCAGTGTGGTACTTGCAAGTTTCTCTTAAATTGATACAAGCTCCTCTGCAGGCTGTTAGGTTTTAATCCCTGATCTGTTTGTGGTTTGAATTAACTGCATACTAAAATCCCAGCTACATTTTACAGATTACTATGAGGTAGAGCATACAGAAAAGAAACAAATAGGTCACTAGATCCTGCTTCAAGAACAAGCTTTTCTACTTAATTTATATTGAAGACTCGGAGATTCCTGGAAAGGATTCTTTTGATTTTTTTTCTAGTTAGTGAAATTACGGTAGCAGCTCAGAATCTTTTAGTCTGAACAACAATTTTTTTTCTTGCATGTGAAAGTAATTTCTGTGGCTTAGTTTGTATTTATGCCAGTTTCTGTAGTGTTAACCTGGTCAGGGCTTTTGACGTGGACGAGTAAATAAGGGTCATTGTGTAGTGCTTAAGACTGCTTTGCTTTTTTATTGACCAATCTTTTTTTTGTCCATAATTTACAGGTACCACTTCTAGTAGCAATACAATGGTAGCTCCCACAGACAGCAACCCTGAGAGTAAACGTATAAAAGACAACATTGAAGAGAAGTAAGTATCTCCTCAAAGAGCAGTTATTAGTTGAATTACAGGATTTCTTGGTAGATACTATAAATACTTGCGTCTCAGTGGCTATAGGTGTGTCAACATTGCAGGAAATATACGTAAGTTTTATAAATAAGTTTTGTGCAACAGAACTGGAATATTATTTGGGATTAACAGTAGCAGCCTCAATTGTAATTTAAACTCAAAAAGCTGAAGGGGAAGGGACCAATCCAGGTCAGACTTTGTATTGCTATAGCTAGATTGTTATTGATGCTTAAGTTAGCTAATATTACACTGGATTGTATAAGTTTACGTGAGCAAAGTTATACTGCAGGTGGATATGGATACATCAAGGACAAATGTTATTAGTTTAGTAATGTAGCCAATTCACAAATTGGTTTCCTAGCTTACTAGAAATTAACGGTGCTCATGTGTTGAAAGCTAGTTTATTTTCCCAGTGAGGGTATTTCGATGCCTGTTATCTGTGGAAAAAACCCTTCCAGCTAGCTTTAAAACAGATGCCTCCCTCCCTAATTTTTGAGCTTCCTAAGAGCAATCTTTTGGAGAAATTTGCCAGGCAGCGGTACCCATGTGAGAGCAGTGGAAAGCAAACAGCTGACACAGGCTTAGTCAGGGTGTGGACTCGGCGCTCAACAGTAACTGCCTGTGGGCATGGTCTCATTTTGTGTTAAATATGAGATCGCTAACCTTAAAGTGAAAAGGGAGTAGGGATTCGATAATTACCATGAGAAAAAGCTGTAGAGTAGCTACGATGCGGTAAATTCACAAACCGGTTTCTTTTGTGATGATTTGTTTGAGAGCCTTAGTAATTATATTTCCCAGTTGGACACTTTTTTCCTTCCCTAGGATAATTATGTCAATATAGTTAGATTAGTAAATATATTGATAGAGACAACCCCGATACTTCAGTTAAAACGGGAGGGAGGAGGGGGGCTGGCTGTAAATCACAGAAGACTACAAAATCTGAGGGGGTCTTTCAGAATTCAGCTCAGCAAGGCACAGACAAGTATTTGGCTGCAACGGGGGCTGGAACTGAAGAAACTAGTAAAGTAATGAAAGCAGTTTTGAAAGTGTCTGCAAGTTTTGGCATATGCTGTAGGGTTGTCTAACACCTCCCCAGGGTCTATATGCGTCTTGGTAAGAAATACCGTGTACATCTTGGACTTGCCAGGAGGAGAGAATTTTAGAAACTAATGTAGGGACAACTTGGAAATTGTGCTTTTAGTACTCTCATTTCTCTAATTTATGCATAGTTTATCAGATTAGCACTGTAGGATCTTTGTGTGTGTAGCGACAAATATATGTATGTTTGTGTGTTGTTGAGTGCCTGATCAAATAGGGACTTTATTATTTTGCTCAAGAGTGAGAAGAACGTAACTTGCTTATAATGGCAACAAATTTTTAAATGTCACTAAATGTTAACGAAGATGACCTAACAGAAATATAATTTGTTGCGGATTATCTCCTTGAATCCCCTTACCTAGCATTGCAACAGGAGGTTTGTCTTATACAGCTGAGATGCTTTGGCGTCATATTAATTGTCCTTGTAAGAGGAAATATTTTTACATAACAATTAATTTGGCTGCAATACAGTTTTACTCAGAGACCTTGATAAATTTTTGTCACAGAATGTCAGTTACTAGTGCTGCTTTATTTGTTCCTACAGTTACGTTCATCTAGACATCTACAGCGGCTTGAACAGTAACTTAAACCGCCAGCACCACAGACTAGAATCTCGCTACAGCAGCAGCTCTGGAGGATCATATGAAGAGGAAAAAAGTAATATTTTTATTTAAAAATACTTCTGTGGGTAGAAAACAAAGGTTTTACAAGTTAATACTTCTGCTGAAGGTTATGTAACATGAGGAAATAAGCGTTATTAGTGGGTTTTGCACCACCCTATTAAAAAATACGGGATTTTTTTAGTGCTGCCATTGAAGTCTAGTATACATTTGATTACAATAGAATGTGCAAGGAAGATAATACACTTTCTTTCCTTCCTTTGTCCTCTGAAACGAGTTGTGAATACCTTCCCAAACGAAGCAGTATTACTCTATTTTCTGTGCCAGTGGCAGCACCAAAAATAGTTAGGTAGAAGAAACACGAGATTAACAGGAGGAAGATGAGATGAATGAGGAAAAAAATGATGGAAAAGAAGTTTTAAAACTTAGAAAAAATTAGAAATAATTGTGCTTTTAAACGATAGCAGTCCTTGGCCTGTTTTAAAAAAAAAAAAAAAAGGGTACAAAACTTTCTGAGAAGCCATAAGGAAGGAGAATATAGCAGGGAAAAAGGATATTGCTGTGTACCTCTAATTTTCAAGCTTGTTTTGAAAATACGTTTTGGGTTATATTTTGTGATCTGTGGTCCTTTTTTTCTGAGGTGCAGACGTAAGGAAAGAGGTAGAATTTTATGCTAAAACTCCATATACTTCTGGAGACTTTTATTTAATGGAGGCTTATTAACTGTGGATACTTTTGTACCAGTGCTGAAGATACAAAATTATCGTGTCAATGCTAGGGAAAGCTAAACAGGTCATGTAATGGGGCAAAAATGAGGACAGTGGTCAAACAGTAAACAATGCATTATATTAGTGGGTTCTGTATGCTTTGTCAGACTACTTGTTTGACTGAAACTCTTTCAGCTAACAAGCTGTTAGTAATTAAAATGACTTTGTACTTTAACCCTGCCTGGGATTACTGGATATATTTCAGTCTGATCCAGAGGCTCTCTTCTTAGCTTTCACTCAGTTTTTTTTTATTGATGATTGATTTTGCTACCAGTTAAGTTGTTTGCATATGGTACAGCACATGATACAGTACTGCCTTTTCCTTAACCTTTCCTGTGCTGCTGAACAGCGGGATGTAAATTTCTGCATTTTGAGCATTGTCTGTCAGTATGGAACCTAGTGTGTGCCATGCTGTACTGAAGCAACAGAGCCCGTTAGGATCTCCTTATGTGCTCCTTAATGACTGATTCCGTGTAGACCATAAAGGTCAGAGTGAATATGTGGTTCATATTGCCTTTTTCAAGGAAGTATAATATAACGTCCTCTACAGAGCTTCTTGTACAGGCTGGGCCTACTGATGCAGATCTGTGAAAATTTGGGTCAGTAACACATTGGTGGACCTTCTGGGCAGCCAGTGTGTTTATTACTGCTTGGAAGGGTGATGCCCAATGTCATAGTTGTGGTCATTTTCATCTTTGCTATTCATGATAGCAACACTGAGTATCCTGAACCAGGTGATAATTCACATGTTCCATCAGTAAGAAGTTTGTCACTTCCAGTCAAGAAGGTGGTAAAGAGCTGATCCATGTGTGAACTTCTGAAACTTCTGCAGCTACGCTTCCGAAAGGACAACTGGTTGAAGGACTGAGACGCTGAATTGCTGAGGCAGTGTTTGTCCTTACTTGTTTCTAGCCTTAACTGGTCGTTCTGAAGTCCAAGACATCTCAGTTAAAAACAGAAATATATTTTGGATGTGTAACAGACTATACTCTCATGCCAGATAGTTGATGTGTTTCTTCTATTTTTGAAGCTTGCTTAATCAAAAACTAAATGTCTTTCTGTGGTTTTCTTGTCAAATTTATTGACTTTTTTCAAGCAATGGGATTGGCCCATATTGTTGTAAAAGGGGCAAGTTCCAACTTTCCTCATATGTCAAGCTGGCATTATCTGTAGGTGTGAAACTGGTAGAATTTTGCTAGCAAGACCTATGAGGAGGTGCTTTTGAGAAGTAGTTCCTTAGCCTGTAATGAAATGTGGCCTTCAAAATGAGTTCAGTATGATCTTGGGACCCAGCCTTAACTCCCCATCTGACATGAAGTTTAACAGTCAAGGAAATTAAATTAGATCACTTTGCCTTCTCTTCCTTAGGTGCATCCGTGTTCCCTATGTGCATCCATGGCTTTTATGAACCTATTCAACAAAATCTTACTCTGTTTTGTGCGTGGCTTCTGTTGAATCATCCTTATGCTAAAAGAAATAACCACTTTGTTGGGTTTTTTTAAACTATGTCCAACTACTGCTGTTTACAGCTTGTTTCCTCTGTCCCCCTCCGAGATGTCAGCTTTTCAAGAGTTAAAAAATATTTTTTTAGAAGACTGTAATTCAGAAATTTATTATATATAGATTTCTGATTCGGTTATCTATTGTGTTAGGTGATTCAATGCCTCTGTATTCAAACTGGCGGTTGAAGGTTATGGAGCACAATCAAGGAGAGCCTCTACCTTTTCCACCTACTGGAGGTTGCTGGTCACCTTTGGTGGATTACTTGCCTGAAACTTCTCCTCCAGGCATGTCTCTTCACAGGTAACTGTTTTAACAATACTGGTGGCAATTCATTACTTTTTAATTTGTGTTGCACAAATATTGTAATTAAAAACAGCAGATTAAAAGACAGTAGATTTAAACATAGCAGATAGTACATTTGTTTTCTGGGGTTTTACTTGCAGTTCTAACACTCTAAGATTTCGCAGCCTTTGAATTTGGAAGACTGAAGTTTTTCTATATTCATTATGGGCATTCACTTTTTGCTTTATTGTACAACTTTGTGGATGTTTATAGACTTAAGAAAGAGTACTGGTTGGTAGCATATTAAGCTCTTTGCAGCTCTTCTTAAAGTTAATGCTATGATTTTCTAACGAACTGTTCTTTTGGTTTTAGATGCAATATAGCAGTGATCCTTTTGACTGACTTGATAGTTGACCACGGTGTAAAGGTGGAATGGGGAGGATACCTGCATCTTTTGCTTCATGCAATTTTTATAGGTAACTAAATTCTTACAGAAATATGTCTAGTAACTTAGGAACTGTAGCTATTTATGTAGCTATTCTTTTACACATTTAAATTAATGTTTGCGATCATACTGAAATCTCGTTAATTCATTAATATTTACAGTATTTTTAAAAATTCAACTAGATATCTTTCAGCTTGATAAATATGAATATAATTAAGAGGTTTTTGGAGTTGTTTGAAGGCACTTTCTGTTGGATCCACTTTTACGTCTTTCTTCTTGTAGAAGATGTGGTAAAATTCTTTTTTTTTCTTTATGTTCTTACTGCTGTGTGAGAAACAAGAGGATATATTAATGCTTGTTAAACTATATGCTTTTGTGTTTATATTGAAACACTAAAAAGCCCCATTGTTTAGTAAATTATATATCTATTTGGTAAAGAATAACAGACCAGTTTGAATACTGATAATTTTTTAATGCTTTATTTCAGTGTTCCCTCTGAATGTGATAAAGCTCTTCCATTTTCTTTTTGTGTTAGGTTTTGACCACGGTCACCCTGAAGTCTATGAGCATTGTAAACGACTGCTTTTGCATCTACTGATAGTGATGGGGTCTGGCAGTAATGTCCAGTCTGTTGCTTCTGTCCTGCTCAGAAACAGAGAGTTCAATGAGTCCAGGGTGCTTACTGTCAAGCAAACTACCCATTTAGATTATACTTTCACAGGTATGCTTTAGGTTTATTAAGCATTGCTTGTTAAAATGACATGGAAAATTATCTTTCTTCCAGGCATTACTAAAATTGTTGATATTTGTAGTATTTTCCTGAGCCCTTGGGATTAAAATGTATTTCTTCAGATTTTAATTAGGTCAAAATTGATATGGTTCACGTTAGCACTTTGTGACCAGTCATCGGAGTAGGGACCATAGCTGAATGATTAAATAGTAGTGGAAACTGCAGAGGGAGTGCTATGTTTTGGATCTGTAATACAGCAGTTTTTATGGTACCCTTGAAAATAAAACCCAAGAAGATACATCTCTTCCTTGTTTATAGCAGCTTTAAATGTCTGACTGTTGTCAGCTGTAATTGCATTGTTCAGTAGGGTATCAGAATAGTCTTACGAGGTATTACCTTCTAATCTTCACCTTAACATTACAGTATTGTAACTATACAGGAAACTGTTTATTTTCTATTAATCTCTCTGTGAAAGGAATGTTTTGATGGTGTGAGCCTATTGTAATTTCTAAAGAAATGTGAAATTGTTCCATTTTTTTGAAACCTAGTATTTTGTAGTACTTCAGTAGGTGGCAGCATATCACTATACAATCCGTTTGTTCTGTTTTGTTCACATCAGAACTGATTTTGTCACCAACCAAAAATACTCACCTGTTTTGTGAATTTGATATTCATAGCAATAAGGAATTAAAAAGTGGGCATAGTGGAAGAATTCTTTTACTCGCAGAACTTTACAGGTGCACCTGTATGGTGACCTGTACACACCATTTTGTTCCTAATTTTTACAGTTTGGGGTAAAACTGTCTAAACGTGGCACGGTATTTTGCTAATATTAAAACAAAAATGTCTAATAAAAACTAGACTAAGATCGGCGTCAAATATTTCCAGCTGGTGATTGGGATAAGGTGTATGCATGCCTAGCACAATGACAGGTGAACTAATGCTAGTTTTTATTGGAAGCAGCTAATACCCCCGTCCAAACCCTGTGGCTCTGTAGAGAGAAAATTTGTGGTGGATGTCAGAGAGTCTCGAGCTTATGTACAATTGTTACAGTTAGAGGTTCCCGACCCACTTTTCCTTGCCAGTTTACTTTCTCCCAGCACCCTGTGCACAGAGGGAGGCATAATGTGAGGAGTCACTGCAGTTGTGTTTTATTGCCATGTGATTTACATGGTGAGAAAAATCTTACAGCAGCAAGATTAAGCTAACTTCAGAGAAACTCTGCAGCCAGAGGGGCTCTGCTTAGCATCGATTCACTAGCTAATATTTAATATTTGCTGATTTAAAGTGCTGTTGGTTACACTGGGACTGAGTTTTTGCGAAGAAAAATAATATTATCTGCACATTATTAGGAAGTAGTTTATATCATTTGTCTCAGTTTATTAAGATGAGATGCCTCAGAAGCCGATGAGCTGTCATATTACCAATACAAAATCAAACGTAATACAGTGGTTTTAAAAAAGGATCTAGCAGTTCCTTATTAAGGGTTCAGTCATGTAAACACTTTACATGTGTCAGACTTGTTGATTTCATTTAAAGTACTGTATCCGTTAAATTATTCTCATTACGTTTGCTAAGTTATTGATTTTTTTTTGAGGGCTATTTTTTCTTTTTATATATTTAATATTAACTGTCGGCTTAAGACCGCATAATCATCCTGGTTTTGTTTCAGCAGGTGTTCATGATTTTATACCTGATTACCAGCCCTCCCCAATGACAGACTCAGGGCTTAGTTCAAGTTCTACCTCTTCTAGCATCAGTTTAGGAAATACAAGTGCTGCCATTTCTCATCTGCACACCACCATCCTCAACGAGGTTGACATTTCAGTAGAGCAGGATGAAAAAGTGAAAACTCTCATAGAATTTATTACCTCAAGGTAAGATTTCAATTTTCATTTTTGTCAAGGCACGTATTTTGTGGAAATACGGCAAACCCTAACTATTTAGCATCACGTTGTCTAATTTTGTGTCTGTGTCACCAGTAAGAGACAATTCAATCATGAAATGTTTTTATGTGATACAACCTACGAACAGCTCTAACTTTCCAACATTTTCATAGAATTTTGGCCAGCCTTTTGTGTCCTGAGTGTTTAAAAGTCTTTTGCCATGTTCTGCGCAGGTCTGTTGTATTTGCTTGCCACACAGTTTATAGAATTCCCCCTTCCATCTAAAGGATTAGGGTTGGAATACATAAAGATGATTAGGGAGCTGCAAGATTTGTGTGGACTTTATGGATTAGTAGTAGAAAGTTGGCTATTCAAACCTCAGGAATCTGTGGCAAAGAACATCTGTAAAACCATCAACGCTTGTGCAGCTTGTATGATAGTTTATATAAAGCTTTCAAGATTGTGCAAATCTGAAATCCTGCCTGTTTCTCAAAGCTTTTGATTACTTATGCTTTACATCAGCCTAAATTTAGAATAGTCTGGTGTATTGACGGGAAGAAAGTGGGAAGGAGGTTGTTTTAAGAAGTGTATAATAGTAGTAACTAAATATTATCTAAGAGAGAACACCTCTTCCTAAACTTATGCTATTATTTCAGTTGGATCTCATATATTGCCTTTCACCTTAACTTTTGTATATCATTGTATAATAGTGGGCAGTTGTCAAACTTCTTGCCAATTTGCGTCTGCAGTTCTAAATGGTTTCTTTTATGCAGTAAACAGTAGATTCTTTTGCAGTTAACTTTAAGGTTAAAATGACATTTAAATAATATTAATGACAAAGGCTATGTTTTATATTCTGTTTATTCTATTTTTATACTTTTAGGAAAAGAGGCCCACTTTGGAATCATGAAGATGTTTCGGCTAAGAACCCTAATATAAAAAGTGCTGAACAGTTAACTGTGTTTTTAAAGCATGTGGTGTCTATATTTAAACAGTCTGGCTCAGGTATGTTAGAAAACAGTCAATGCATGATAGAATGTCCAAGTCTGCAAACTAAATAAATTTTTTTCAATGCCTGTAAATTTACAGGTTATCTGTAAAATCACTCTAGGTGATCGCTTACTGCTTCTGAATAATAGATTTTTCTTGTGTATTACACACTTCAATTCATGTTTCTGTTATGACAGATTTAAATATAATCTTTTAGGAATGAGATAAAGTATCTTATTAATTTATTGTGAACACTTAGCATTCAAATCATAAATGTTTTATTCTCCACAAGTCTCTCCAGTGTTAAGTATTATGTACAAGCTTATATGCCTGGAAAGATTATTGAGAGTAATACTCCTTGAGAAAAACGTAGAGGATGAGAGTATCTTAAAATTAGGAATGACGTTGGCAATGTACTCTTCATTAAATTCAAGGTTGGTTTGGTTTTCTTTAAATAAAACATTGTGTTGCTTGAATATTTATTTGCTTTTATAGGAGGATTTCAACTGGAACACCGTCTCAGTGAAGTTGCTTTGCAAACTGCGCTTTCGTGCTCCTCTAGGCATTATGCTGGGAGGTCCTTTCAGATTTTCAGGGCTCTGAAGCAGCCTCTTACTGCATCTACGCTTTCCGATGTTCTTTCCAGACTAGTAGAAACTGTTGGAGATGCAGGAGAAGAAGCTCAGGTATTTGAAATTTCCCCCTAACTTTATTAGAAAGCTAAGTCTGCTTAAATGGCGTTTTTGCGTTATTATTTTAATGAGAGTAAAATTTAAAAGCGTCTTTTGTTCAGTTGCTTTTTATTTTTAAATCAAGATATTTCAAATATCAAAGCAGTTTTGATCGTAAGATGAGCTGTGCACATTCTCTTGTACAGCAATAGGAGCTTTCGGAGAGTTTGATACTTAGGATTTCTGAAAACACCTTCTCCTTTGTAGTTAGAGAATCCTGAGATCAGCTATATGAAAAATAATTTAGGTTTTCTTTTATGAAGAACTTAACCTGGTAATGTTAACAACCATCCAACTTGGTGTCGTTGTACTTCTTTAGAAGTGGATCTAATCTTTTAATATAGAAAAATGAGAGTCTAAATGACTCCATCCCTAAGTCCATCCTTAAAACTAATGCAAACCAGAATGAATTCTGTGAATATTTAGAAATAAATTTAGTTTTCCCTGTCTTGAAGCTATGCTGCTGATTTGAACTGGCTCATCAGGATTGTGTTCTAATTCAAGCATGAAATAATAATTTAGTTACTGAAGCTGATGTTATGTTTTTGTATCATTACTCAGTAGATTTTCTGTCATCTTCCTTGTGCATATTGCATAATTTACAATGATCTGTGGCTTTCCCCAGGGTTTTGTCATAGAACTGCTTCTGACCTTAGAGTCTGCTATTGATACATTGGCTGAAACCATGAAGCATTATGACCTGCTTTCTGCCCTTTCTCAGTGAGTTCCTTTATTACTCAAGCTATGTTACACATTTTTATACATTTGAATTATTAAAGGTCTGTATTACAAATGTAATGAAGTCATTTCTTGTTGTCTTTACAGAGTAGTTGTATCCTTTCAGCGAAATTGCTTGCTCTTTTATGTTTTAATCTTTCTGCTTCAAGCAAAGCTCGTAAGAATCTAGATTTCCTGAACAGCGTCTCAGCTACCTTTCCAACTTACCCTCTTGGGTCCCACTTAAAAAACAAAACAAACCCCAAAACAAACCAAAAACGTGTTCAAGGTGTTCCTTATGGCTCAATTATGCAATGTTATCTGTTCTTCTGAAACTTCTCAAAAATAAAGGCACTGAGTACATTTAGAACTTTTTTTTTCAATCAGGCCCTACTGACCTTGAATTTTTTGAGGGTCTTATTTTTTCCCTGTATGTATAATGACAGTAATGGCACCAATCTTTAAAAGATAATTTAAGATAATTTAAGTTTCATAGATGAAAATTCCCATACTGCCATAAATACTTTTATTCCAGTGTTAATACAGAAGAAATTCCTTCAGTTACAGTAAATGCTGTCTTTCTTAGGCCTCAGATTTATTGTCCATATATGAGAGAAGTGTAATAGAACAGTCTGAGTCATTTGTGTGTCTCATTACAGTCTGAGTGGATAGCTCAATGACTTTTTATCAAACTGAAGAAAATCCCTACACGTGCAGATGTCTTTGTTTGACTTACTGGCAAAGGTTTTTTGAAAATGTTGAGATTTCTAGGAATATATTTAATTTCTCAGTAGTGGAACTGGAAGGTGTTGGTTTTTCTAAGTCAGAAACTTCAGACAAATATAAGGTAATAAGTAACTAATTTCATTTATTAGTTAATTCATTTCTCTACCTTTATCACACCTATAAGTAAGTTGGAATACTAGATGTGCCTTTACAGATAATCTTTTGCATGCTAGAGGCTAATTTTTCTGATTTTACCGAGTTGTTATGGAATTATGGAGATGTTCTGGGATTGTAACATACAGATTTGGTAGCAGAGGTAATGGGATGCTACAGTCTTGTCCTTATGCTGTAAGGACGTTATAGTAATATATGTAGAAATTATGTATTTTCATATATTATATTAGTCTTCTGGTGATGAAGGGGAGTATTCACTGTGTGTATATATATGTGATTAGTGTACCATCTTTTCCTTTCTTCTGTTTTTCTAAACTGTATGTTATTAAAGTATTTTGCATGTAATAATATGTAATATTGATTTTTATTTTTAGAACCTCATACCATGATTCTGTAATGGGAAACAAGTATGCAGCTAACAGGAAAAGCACTGGACAGATAAATCTAAGCACAAGTCCCATTAATAGTGGCAGTTGTTTGGGATACTACAGCAATACGAGGAGTAATTCTTTGAGACTGAATTTAATCAGTGAGCGGAGAGGCGACCGTCGACGGAGCAACACACTGGATATAATGGATGGAAGGATAAATCACGGTGGAAGTTTGGCAAGGACTAGAAGCCTTTCCTCCCTGAGAGAGGGAGGGATGTATGATGTGCAGCCCACTACTGACCCTGTCAACTTGATGGCCACCATATTTTGGATTGCAGCTTCGTTGCTGGAGTCAGATTATGAGTATGAATACCTTTTGGCTCTTAAGCTACTCAACAAGCTTCTTATTCACTTGCCTCTGGATAAATTGGAGAGTCGGGAAAAGATAGAAAAGGTGCAGAATAAACTGAAATGGAATAACTTTCCAGGCCTTCAGCAGCTTTTCCTAAAAGGGTTTACTTCAGCATCTACGCAAGAAATGACAGTTCATCTCCTCAGTAAACTCATCACAATTTCCAGGCATGCTTTGGTGGATCCTTCTCAGTTAGCAGGTATTTATAGTAACTGTATAAGTAATGAAAATGTCGAATTAAGTGTAATCAAAATCAGTAGTGATTGTGTGTTTGCCTTTAAAAAAAACACCCTTCAGTTAAATGCTTTTTGCAGTTGTCAATACTACAGTGCTAGAAAGTGGGAATACGTTACAGACTATGATTATCTGCCAAGAAATACTGCATGAAAAATTTAAGTATTGACTATTAACTTACTTTAAACTTGCTTGCCAGTTTTAAGAGCACATGTATTTTTTTCAAGATCTTGTGCTAAATAGCTCAATTAGTACTATTTCAAACATTTGCACATTTTTTCAACTATGTGGCTGTACTGCCTAAAGCTATCCAGTTTCATGACAGTTTTGCTCAATTGGTCCAGTGATGGTTTTAGTTTCATCTTATGCATTTTTATACCTATACACAGACACATTTATATACCTTCTACATACATACACACTCAAGTACATGTGTTTATATATAATTTATGTATCAGTGTGAACATACGTGTATCATGCTCCGTGCTCTAAGGGTTCTTAAATACCAGGAAGCTGTTATAGGCTTGCATAACTCCACATTAAATTAAGTCTCATTAAAATCTTTAGGGCTCATATAACTGTTTTTATGTATGTGTTTAGGATTTCCCCTAAACATCTTGTGCCTACTTCCTCATCTGATCCAACATTTTGATAACCCAACTCAGTTCTGTAAAGAAACAGCTGACAGGATAGCAAAGGTAAGTAAAATGATGCCTGGGGATTATCTAGGAGTTTATTGCCTGCATTGCTCTATTTTTCTGCTTCCTTATGCAATACTTTCACCTGATTGTAACAGTCTCATAGAAATAACTCTTAAAAGTTGTATTTTAAAGATGTGATCCAGTCCTAATTTGTATAGCTGATCCTCGTATCAACCCCTGAGTTTCCCTTTGGCAGTGAAAAAGCATATTTTGCCTATTCTGTAAACTTTAGATGTAAAGAACAAGTTTACTTATTAATGATACCAGTTACTTTTTCATATTGGTCTGATTTTGCAGCTTTTAATTTAAATATAAACTTAATCAAATTTTAAGCACGCTTCCTCATTTACTCATGGTCCTTACCTTTTGGGCTGGTAGGTAGAGAAGAAGAGGTACTGTGTTCTTTTTGTTGCTTGTACACAGAGATTAACCTTGGAATATTTCTGAACTGTAGTGGCTGTTAAAGCAGTACGCAGTACACACCAGCAGTCTCCAGCCAGGCTGCGTCTCCGGACAGCCTGCATTTTAAGGAAGAATGTGGAAAGGGGAATAAGAAAGTGCCATCTGTCATAGGAGATGTGGTGATAGCCCTCAGGCAGCCCAAACTGTGATATGTAAATCACTTAACTGTGCACAGGCCACCTCAAAGGAGTGCCTGCCTGATGCAAATCCAAAAATTCCCTTAAATCCCTGCACTCCTAGGCAGGGGCAGTACTTGAGGTGAGTTTGGTATGAGTAGCAGATAATCCTGGAGCGTGGAGGCCGCGGTACCAAAATTCAACAGGTACTGCTGATTTAGTTTGATTTCAGGTGTTTAGAAAACTGAGTGAAATCTGGGAAAAGCGCATCCTGACTTGTGAATGCTTAGGTGAAAAATGTATCACTTCTAACAAAATGAAATATGCATTTTGCGTTTCAGGTTTGTGCAGAGGAGAAATCGCCAACTCTGGCCAATCTGGCTCATATGATGAGTTTATACAGTACACACAGTTATTCCAGAGACTGTTCGAACTGGATTAACGTAGTGTGTCGATATTTGCATGACTCTTTCTCAGATACCACGTTTAACCTCGTAACTTACCTTGCAGAGGTAAATTTTTAATAATAGCCTATGTCATGTTGACAATCTGTGACTAATGTTTTCATTCACCTATTGCCGATGCCTTATTTTTCATGATTCTGAATACTGGCGGGGGGAAGCACATCTTCTGTAATGGGGGAATAATATTAAATAGAAAAGGGATGACTCCTGCCATTTTGGAGTGCAACAATTTAAATGTAGCTTGACCTTTAATGAAAGATCCCTTTTTATGATAGTAGTGTTTTGTAGTACGTATTTATATTCCGTACCATGTGAATAAAATACGCACACTGTCTTGGCTTTAGCGAAATATACTTAGTACAAATTTTAGGAGACCATTTACAGCCAAGTACACGTTTGAAGATGTCCTTATCACAACTTTAAAAAAAATAATTTCAAAGTTGAATTGTAAGTATTGCATAGTATATAATCAAAGATCATTTAAATTACAGAATTCAGTACATGGTTCTGCCAGCCATTCCCCCATACAGGGAAACTGTTACTGCCTTTTAAAAAATTGTGTGAAAAGCTTTTAGAGCTTGTCCTTGAAGTATATCACTTCACTTCAAACTGATGAATATTTTTTTTAACTATTCATACGTTCTCATGAATGACATTATATGTACTTAATTTTGTTCTTAAGATTGTTTACCAGCCTTCTTTAAGGTGTACGTGTAATTGGTTTTTATGCAGCTTTGAGGTGTTGAATTTGTATGAACACTTCTGTTTAGTGAAAAGTGTTTTATTATTGAGGGCTTTATACCTGTCCTAACAAATATGTCAAAAGTCAGGAGAAAAAACAGAATTAGGACAGAGAACATTGTTCTATTGCATTACTTTTTTTAAATGCTAAAACAAATTTTTCAAAAACGTGAAGTGGCATGCTTATGTTTCTTGAAGGGAAAAATAAATATGTATGGAAGTTAACTGGATTTTAATGTTTGTTTTCACTTTTTGCTACTGTTAAAGGCCCTAATTAAATTCTGTATTTTAAAAAACTCTTTTTTAGCTGTTAGAGAAAGGGTTATCCAGTATGCAACAGTCCTTACTGCAGATCATTTACAGTCTTCTGAGTCATATTGACCTATCCACAGCACCAGTGAAGCAGTTTAATTTGGAAATCATAAAAGTTATTGGTAAATATGTTCAGGTAGGTACTCTGAAAAACTATAAAAGCCTTTCTGCTTATTATTGAAGTGGTAGTGAAATTACACTTGAATTTTTGGGGGAATTAATTCATTTCAGATATAAAAATAGTTGTTCAAATCAGATTCCATAGTATTTTTTTTTGGTCCTATGTACTTAATTCACTATATGCTTATGTATTTGTCCAATTTGATTTACATCTTAAGGGACAAGTTATCTAGGTGAATGTGTATCTTTTTAAAGATGTAGGCAACTCTGCGTATGTAGTTAGAGGAGGTGATCCTTCAACTGTTAAAATATAAGGAAATGTTTACTGCTGAATATTGCACAAATATTTTATTTAAATGTGTATATGTTTTCAAAAGGAAGTTTTACAGTTAAATGCATGTTTAAATCACTTTCACTAATATATCTGTGAGGAACATTAAGGTACACCTTAATGAATTCAAGTGCATTTTTTATTAAAGTCCCCAAAAGATGAACAACAGTGTTTTTGCCCTAGGTGGTTTGATCCTTTGTACTTGGAACACAATTTACTGAAAACCTATTTCACAGAAGAACGTCTAGCATCTTGCTGAAAGATTTTATGAAAATGCCTGGAGCATAAAACCATCTCAGTGCATGACATTCTTTCTCCCCCTGCCTCGCCTTTTTCTTTTTTCCTGAATTCCATTACTGCCAAATGTATTTCAGTCAAATGGTTTAATCATAATTAACCAGGAGAAGTAGTGTTCCTGGATGTTTTGTTATTGATGGATACGTACTTTAGATATTGTGCTCCTGTCAAAGTGCATTAGGCTAAATGGAATGATTAGCATAACGATAGTTTTCATGGCCTGACAGCTGCTTGCTTCGCCTCTAACCTTTATCTGAGCTTTTGATGCACTACCATGCACTACTGTGGAATGTAATCTTAATTAGAAGTAACATCTTCTATCAAAATAATGGTACTAGTGAAAAAATATTCCAGAGAAGTCTATGTATTGTTGATAGGATAAAACATGTTACTATAGATAACAAAAGAAGAGATCATAAATGAACATGTCTTGTTTAAATGTGGTGCTATTAAGCAGATTTTTTTTTTTAGTCCTCTGCAATCACAATGCATCTTACTAAATTTAAATTGCTACAGGATGGTTCAAGTTTGAGACCACTTTTTTTATGTTTATGATGCACAGAAATTCAGATTGCTGAAGAATCTCCTTACCTGCAAAGAAGCATGTACTTTTTAGAGCCTTGAAAGTGATGTTTATTTTTTTTAATGCAATAAAAAAAATTTTAACAAACATGGCACCCTGATTAAAAAAACAAAAACAAACCAAAAAATACGTCTAAACCCAGACATCCTACTAATTTCATAAAATGGCAGATTTAAGTTTCAGGTAGAATCCTAACATTTTTCAGGTGTGTAGATCTTGACCCTCCTAAGGTGCAGCTTTTGGTGTAAGTCTCTTCTGTGATCCACGCCACAATCTCTGTAGTTGAAACTGCTGAATTATTTATATTATCTAATCATCTTTTTAAGGAGAGTGTACTTAACTCGGGCTCTGCCTCTTCTGTTCTCATACTTTCGCCCTGGCTTTTTTAAGCTCTCCAGCAGTTTGATACTATATAAAAACCTCGTAAGTGTCTCGCTTTTCTTCTTTTTAAGATCTTTGAAATGCGCGAGGAAACGTAAGCACAAAATATTTTTGTTTGTTTCAAATTCTGTTTACTGTGCCTGTAAGTGTAAAATCATTAAAGATGCCAGGAGGTGAAAGTTGTTTTGCTTTTAAATGCTATCAGTTTTTATCTTGTGGGGCATGAAGGGCAGATACTTCAGATGACAGTAAAAACCAGAGTGTAAATAACAGAGAGGGGGGGACGTGGTACAGGGTCTGGTGGGGCTGGCGCTGTGACCTGGAGCTAGTGAGCCTGCCTGGCTGGACCTGACCTGCTGCCTTCTCAGCACTTCAAGGTCCACAGCTGCCCACCTCTGCTAGCACCTTGCACCCCCGTGCAGAAGATCAGAGCTTTTGGGTTTGGGAGTCTTGCAGTGAGTCAGTGCAAAGCCCTACCGTGTGTTAAAAATGTCTTGTTGGAAGCAGTTATTTTGTGATTTATTTGTCTTCTCTTTAGAGTCCATATTGGAAGGAAGCTCTTAATATTTTGAAACTGGTGGTATCTCGCTCAGCAAGCCTTGTTGTACCTAATGATATTCCGAAGTCTTACGGAGGTGACATAGGTTCTCCTGAAATCTCTTTCACGAAAATTTTTAATAATGTCTCCAAGGAGCTGCCTGGGAAGACCTTAGATTTTCATTTTGATATATCAGAGGTAATTATTATATTTAAATTACAACACAATGGCTTTCTGTTGCAACTCAGGTTTGTTTTCTGTTGGCCTTCGGCTTTTTTATGCTTTAAAATATGTACCGTTTTTAAGAATGGCAGATGTTGAAGTTTTACATACATGTAATTAGAGTCATACTGAGAGATAAACTTTGAATTCTTCTGTGTTGTGTTTTTGCCTTTTCCCCCTTTGAATGGAGAGTTAATTACTAAAAGCCAATAGGATTGTTCTCCAGGGTATTTCAGCTGTGTCAGAGAGCAGGCTAGTGCAGCTGGCTCCTGCTTGCAGCTGAACGTTCCAAGCTTCCATCAAATGAAGGGTTGTGTGTTCAAGGGCTGAGAGGATTAAAACCCTATGCTCCAGTTTTGGCCTGACTTTGGAAGGGGGAGATAATTTGGAGGAGTAGGATACACAATATAGGAACCTCAGTATGAGGTGGACATAACTGGAGAAAAATGACCTTTAGTTAAAACCAGCACCCCTAGCCCCCAATTAGGGTTCATTAGAACTGAAAATAATGTATTTTATTACTACAGCTGATACTCGTTCTGCCTCTGAAAAGGGGGAGTGGAGCCGAATTACTGCAGTGTAATTCAGGGATCTGAAAGTTGTAGAAACTTTAAAAGTAGTCAAAAAGGAGGGCTTCTGGTTGAAGCTGACCCTCGATAATGATTGGAGATTATAGGTGTCTTAGGAGCACTACTTAAATTGGTAGAGTCTTCTCCTTAAGTGAATTCCTTACTGGGAATTTCAGTGCATGCAGGTAGTTCAGAGACAAGATGAATTCCCATGGAGTTGATTGGAATAGCATTCGCTGTCAGAAGGGTCAAATTTGATCCTTGGTTTTCAGAAGTGTGCGTGTATGTTAGTGAAGTCGCTGGTCTGTGAAAACAATTTCTTCATGCTTGAATGATTCTATAGTAAAACTTTGCCTCTTTTAAACTTAGAACACAGTTGGTTTTAAAGTGTGTTTAAGAATACACGTTGTCGGCATATAAGTTGCACAATTCAAAAAGCCCACAAGTGGACAGAATGGCAGCCAGCTGCGTAGGGTAGAAGTATTCAGCTTTGTGTTTGCCAGTGCACCCATGCTCGGTGGATTAGGCGTGGGCTTCACAGAATGCTTACAAACAGACAAACCCTCCTGCATTGTGCGTAATACTGAATTCTAAAATCAAATGTGTAGTCTTTACTAATGCGGATTTGAATTTTAAGAAAGTATTCGTTGTCTTTGACAGACACCAATTATTGGGAATAAGTATGGTGATCAACACAGCGCAGCTGGTAGAAATGGGAAGCCCAAAGTGATTGCAGTCACCCGGAGCACTTCCTCAACTTCATCAGGCTCCAATTCAAATGCCTTAGTTCCTGTCAGCTGGAAGAGACCACAGCTGTCTCAGGTATATTGAGTCTCAAGCACATTATGCATGTCTTATAGACAGTGTTTATGAATGTATTAAAAAAAAAAAAAATGCAATTTGACGTCTAATTGTGTCCTAGCAAAACAATAAATGAATATAGCGTAAACTAAAAGCTCCTATAGACTGGTGAAAAGAAAAAATGGTAAGAGTCGTCTTAGACACTGTCAGCATGTGAGATGACTACTTAAAAATACAGACATTTTACATTTTTACCTACACCTCCAGCAGGTGCCTTGCTATGTGATTTTCTTTGGTGTATTTTTCAGAGAAGAACTAGGGAGAAGCTAATGAACGTGCTTTCTTTGTGCGGTCCAGAATCTGGTCTTCCCAAGAATCCTTCAGTAAGTGGTGATGGTGGTTTGTTTTGATTTTTAAATTCCAGTACTGAGAATACTATTGCATTTTCAGGTATTAGAGAAGTTATAAAGAGTGGTTTTGATTTAATAATTCACAAATACAGCTGAAGAATTAGAGATGGAATCATAAGTAATGAATTATTACTGTTCCTGTTATTATTAAGTCCAGTGGGCACCGTTCTTTCAAAACAGTATTTAAATTCAGCCAAAACTAAATCTTGATATCTCAGTGAATTTAGGTCAGTCTTATAGGAGGACTGCATGTTTTAAAGCAAAGATAAAATACTAGGATTAATTCTGAATTTTTATTGTGGTTATCAAACAAGAATTTTTTTTAAACTCTCTGGATTGGAACTTAAATCTTTCCTCTCCAAATTAAATTAGTTGACTGCTAAGGAGTTCCGTTGATCAAACTAATCCTTAATACTTTTTCTTAGCATTTTACATTGTACACAGAACAGCAGGACTACACTGCCACTCCAGAATAGTGTGTTGTATATTTGAGGCTGCACGTATGAATTTAATTAATGGCTGGAAGAAGGGATTGAACTGGGTCTCCCCTGTTCTGAGTAAATTTCTATCTAGTCCGTTATAAATAAGATGCACGTTAGAGAGAATGGGCAGCAATGGCTGAGGACTGCAAGGATGTTCGTGCTGTACTGAAAATAGCATAGAATCCTTTGAAAATGGCAGTTGGATCACATGCCTTCAAACTGGCATCGGTATCAGTAGGAACAATAGTCTTAACTTGAGTAAAAAGAGACCAATGGTGTTATTCTGTGTATGGCACTGAAAAGACTGCTGTTGGCGTACTAAGCTTAATGGGGGTGATAACATTAAGAACTTTTAAAAGAAAGTGAGTAGCCTACCTTGATTATCCTCTGGAATATTGGTTTTTGTTATGACATGGAAATTCTTAGCTGGAGAAGAATGTTGATGGGAGGTGGATCTTTAATCTGGTGGAGGAGGTTAAAAGAAATAAAATCAGATGCCTTAAAGCTGAAACTGAAGAGATTTTTAAAAATTCAAAGGGAAAGAAACAGCAAATTGTAATTTGTGAAGATTATCATCACTGGAAGCCAGCATTGGATGCCTTTTTAAAGTTATATGGTCCTTTCACAGAAATTGCTAGGTGGAAATGATATGGCCCATATCATGTGGATGAATTTTTTGGTTTTAAGCTTGTCTAATATTGTGGTTATGAAAATGAAGGTTCAGGGATATTTTTTTTTTTTCTCTGTACCTTTTCATCTCAGTTACCTTAAGGACAGAATGTATTGTAGAGTCGTTTGGTTTGGAAGGGACCTTCACTAGTTTAAAGATGTAGTTTAAACTCCAGCTAATCTAGAAATGACTTGCAGTCTGCGCTTGCCTTGGTGCTGTCATTATAGCGGTAAGCTAACGGCCACTAGTGCCATTAAATTGTGGGAAGCAGGATAGCTGACTTCTGGAGTTATGGAAGTTGGAAGTTTTTATTTCTGTTTTTACTCATATCTGCAGGTTGTGTTTTCTTCTAATGAAGACTTGGAAGTTGGAGATCAACAAACTAGCCTTATTTCAACAACAGAAGAAGTGATTCAAGAGGAGGAAGTGGCCGTGGAAGACAATACCAGTGAACAACAATTTGGAGTTTTTAAAGACTTTGACTTTTTAGATGTTGAATTGGAAGATGCAGAGGTGAGACCTTGGGATTTCTTCTGTGTATTTCCGTTGGAGAACGTTTTAAAAATTAGGTTATGTTGGTGCAAACCTAAGGAATTGGCAGCTCTTCTAACTAATCCAGTTGGGAAGAATTTATGATGTGGTTGAACTTAACTTGCACGATAAAGAAGCCTGTGTCTCGAACTTAGCAGTGTTAAGTTGTTGCAAATTGTTGGGTGTTTTTTGGGGAGAGGGCTGGGATTTTTGGGGGATGGTTAAGTGACTTAAACTGAGAGTGAAGTGATATGACAGTATAAGCCAATGACAGGAGGAACACATGGGTATGATCCAGTAGAAAAAAACTTTATTATGGAACAATATGTTAAGAATATGGCATAACCTGTGTTCCTGATATGTTTCAGAATAGCTTTCAGTGTTACAAACTGTATAATATAGTAATCTCATTATGTACGATTGACTCTGGCACCATAATTGCTTGCATTGACTTTTACATTATATCTGGTCTGTTGCACTTCTCACATTTCCTCCACTTCTGCTAAAAAAGAGAGAGGGGAGGTAAAACAAAATTAAATATCAAGAAATAGTAAAGATTCTGTTAACAATGTTGCTTGTTTGGGATAAATAAAAGGCTTCAGACCAGAATTTGCTAAAGCTTAAAATATAACTGTAAAAGGACTGGGGAAAAGAAATCAAACGCTTTGTAGTTTCTTTCAGTGCTTTGTTGCAGTCTATACCAAATACTGAATTAGTAATGGAGACCCTTGCAGATCATGAGTCAACGAGCTACTAAGAAAAATATCTGCCTATCTAAACCCTAAGATTGTTCTCCTCCTGATTAATCTAGCCCTTTTTACAAAATCTTGCCTTCTTTCCTGCCTTAATACCTTAATTTTATCTCACTTTCTTCGTGCTTCCTGTGTATTGCTTCACTTCAGCCAGTATTTGCCTCTTCTAGGAAAAGTACAGACTCATTATGGTCTATTGCGTATATGTGATCACACAGGTACAGTTTCCTACATTGAATGCAAGTAGTCAAAACAGTTCAGAATCAAGGCTCAGTAGGACTAAAACGTTATTTTAACACTAGATGGGGCTTTGCAGGTAGGATGCCAAAAGTTGAAAACTTTGCCAAACTAAGTTAGTCTCTCAGTCCATTTTCTCTATTATTTTAATAGCAGATCTTAATGAAGAAAAGACAGTTTCTTTGTCGTTACTTGCCCGTATGCAACATGTAGTGCTACACTTGCCAAAAAAAAAAAGGAAAAAGCACAGATTGTACAAATTTAGGACATTACATATAAATATAGAATATTCTTTGTTGCTAATAATTGTCAACAGTATAAACTGGTGCTTTTACGTTAAAATCTGAGTAATACTCAGATTCAACTTAAGTCCTTCAGCCCGCAGAAGTAGTACTTTGTTGGGCTTCTTTTGCTTTGCTGTAACTTCACCTTTTTGGAGGAAAAGAAACCGCTCAGAGAGAAAGAGACTACAACATGTTTAGTTTGCTTTGCATATTTAACACGTCATGATGGTCTCTTCAGTCACTACAAGAGACAGTCTGTAGTGTGGTTTTGGAACCCATGCTTGCACACTTGGGGCTAGAAGTGATATTTTTGGAACTGTCTGTAGACTGGCGAAGTGAACTGATCAGGTTTTCCATCTTACTTTTGGAGGTTGACAAAGTGCTTGAGAAAATCAAACGTCATTATTGTACTTGTGAATTAAAACACCAGTGGTTTTAAGATATGGATTTCACTTAGTGTGTTGGATGTTTGAAACCCAAGTCTCCCGGGTTTAAAATGTGCAAACAGAAAGGATGCAGCGTTTCCTAAAATTGACACAAAGTAGCTGGTTAAACAGTTAATTGAAGACACGGCTTTTTCTACAACCTGTATATAATTAATGTTGATGATGCTTTGTCAGTTGGATGTGGTCAGTTTAGATTCATGTCTGTTAGTTAAAGAATTTCATCTAATGTTTGTTGGAACAGTTGCTTTACATGTTACACTAGAGCAAATGTATCATAAGCATGCTGGTTTTAGTGTTTTGTCATCAGTTTGTTTATTTTTTTTATCAATCTCCCATTAGACAGAGGAATTATTTTAAATACTAGCTTTTTGATTAAAGCTTTTTTCAGAGCTTGAATCAGTCTTTTACTGTTGGCAAATCTTATGTAATAAAACATTTTTCCCTGGTTCTAGAGTATCTCTAAGTGTTTGTCCTCGTTCTTTCTAATTATATGTGTTTTCCTTTTTGCTAACCAGGAGCTGCAGGTAAGTTGCAGCCTGGTGCCCTGGCTTGTTCATCTGTTGTTGTCTGTGGTGTGTTTGTATTTTCTAGTCAGATATATTTAAAATTGATACTGATATAGTTCTAGATTATATATTGAGTTACTTTCCAAGAAGATATTCAAAAGATTTCTACTTCATTTGCCATATATTTTAATTTATTTATAAACATCATTTAACAAGGTATTTAAAATTTTAATAAAATTAAAGGGCTGATTGAAACTCTGTTCATAGTGCATTCGGTACTTCTGTTTTCTGTGTGGCATTTGTGTATTAGTTTTGTTATGTTGCAATACCTACATACAGATGTGTGCAATTTTTTTTTTTATTACAGGGTGAAAGCATGGACAACTTCAACTGGGGCGTTCGTAGACGCTCTCTTGACAGTATTGACAAAGGAGACACGCCATCTCTTCAAGAATGTCAGTACTCTGGTAGCACACCCAGCTTGAACTTGACCAACCAGGAAGATACGGATGAGTCTTCAGAAGAAGAAGCAGCCCTGACTGCCAGTCAGATACTGTCTCGTTCACAGATGGTAAATTATTTTTCTGTGAAAGGAATCTGAGAACTTAATCTTTTACTTGCACTTTTAATGAAGAAGTACGGCTCACACTTTCAGCCTAAGTGAACTAAAGAGGAACTAAGTTACTGTGGCTTAGCTTCTTTTTCTTAACAATGTCAATAAAAGGAAATAATTGCTTTACTCACTGCTGGTACATAACAGGCTTATAATTTGAGTGCAACATTTTTTTTTTTTACTGTCTTCATAATTACTGTATTTGTTGAAATATAAGCACAAAGTTGCACGTGTTATATATAAAGTGTGTGTGTCTGTGGATTCCTAGCTTAAAAAAAACCACCCTAAATTACTAAATAAGAACAAGGTTAGTAAGTGATCCTGTGGGAGCCTTAGTTGTGTTAACTGTTAAAATTGCTTATTTAGTTACGGATTTTGAAGCGTGTTTACGTATAACTGAGGAAAATCACGAATGCTGGCTACTTTGAAGTCTCTCTGCAGTACATAAATGAAATCAAGAAAAAATTGGCTGGACGGGAAGCAGCAGGGATAGTATGCTGCTTCCCAGACTTTAGGCAAAATTTGTATTAATGTTGCCCATAATGAAGAGCTCTGCTCTTCAGTATTTTTGGTCTAGCATTTCACCAGTGCCAAAGATCTTTAAGAACAAGAAAGGAAATATTTTTCTGGATCCCAAGGATAACTTCAAACTTGTTTTCAAAGTTAAATTTACCGAAAAGCACATGGTGCTTGTAATGGTTTTAGTGTAAAGCTGTTAAACTCGTAATATGTAAATTAATTTTAACAGCTAACCGCACTGACACAGCCTATTTCAAAACTAATGTGTTTTTCCCTGTAATTTATATATTTGATAAACTATGAAGAGTTTCACATTTCTTTCTTTTCTCAGTTAAACAGCGATTCTGCCATAGACGAAACGATATCAGACCATGCTGGTTTATCGCTTCAGTCTCAAGATTCCACTAGCAGTGTGGGAACGGAAGAGGTGCTTCAAATCAGAACTGAGACCCCAAGTTTGGAGGCTTCTCCTCTAGATAACTCTAGCAACCAGCTGCCTGAGGTGGGGAGAAATGTGGGCTGGTGCATGGCTGATTTGGGCTCCTTCTAGTGTTTAGTAGCAACTTTGGCTTTTCTTTTCAACTGAATTTTCATCTGTTACATTGATTATTTGATTTGCTTTTAATATTTCTAACCTGTTGGAATGTTCTTACAAAATGTTCCCTCAGTATGAAAACCACTTGGGATGGACTGAGGGAACTTACTACAGGTTAAAAATATTCTTGAAGGGCTGAAAATGATCATTTCATGGTGGAGAATGAAAATAGGCTAATATTCAAGATGCTTTTACTTGATATGGTTGAAATTCTTCTTGAGCAACGTTTTCTTTCAAATACTTTTTTATTTCCCCCCCTTTTTTTTTTTTTTTTTTTTTTCTTTGGGTTAATGTGATTGGTGCTATTTGGGAATAAAACCTCAGGCCAGCTGTGTTAGCAGTTGGTTCCATTAAAAAATCCTTTAAAAAGGACCATGGATGCTAGTGGTATACTTTTTGGAAAGGCCTGTGTGGACTGAGACAGATTTCAAGATAATGGCCACCTACAAATCTGTGAGTACTTCAGTTTCTTGGTTTTTTTAAATCTTTTGAATAATTTAAAATTTAAAAAACAACCCTCATTTAAAATAAAACTCATCTGCTACAAATCCTACAATATTTAGCAGTTGTAGCTAAAACCTGAATATGTTGGGTTTTTTCTTGAATTTGAAGTGGCTTGGCTTAGGTGAACTTTTATCTCTTCAGTTAAGATTATTGATGCTACTGGAAATCTTATTTTTATTTGAACAGAATGTTAACATTTTTACATAAACATTTTTACATGTTTACATTTTTACATCTTTAACAGAATGTACATTTTTATTGAGTTTTCCAGAAAATTAAGGTATTCCTATGTGTATTTGAATAACCAGTGCACAGTTTACACTTAAGAATGAGTCTTCAGCCAACTTGGTTTAAATGGTTGACTGACTGGTTCAAATTACTGGCATTTCTGAACAAAGACTCAAGTATACCTGTTTGCTACCTAGAATATCACTCTTATTAACAGGCAAAGCAGCCACCTAGCTCACATTTAATGAAGGTAATTGTAAGAACAAGAGATGTACTTAGAATACAACAGAGGGAATGTGTAGGTGACTGGTTTCCCGTGATAAAATCCTCACCTTCTAAAAGTGTAATATTGTGATTTCTATAAAGCAGCCTTTTCACCACATTTTTCATATTTTTTCCTTAGGATTACCTATATGTTTTGGTTTTTCAGCGTTTGGTTACATTGCAGGTGATAAATTGTCTCAACTTTTGTAGAGCACCCGTGTGTGTTTAGGTTATCAAACAAATTATTCTGTTAGCACCTCATCTGCTTGTCTACAACATGCATTTTTGTTCCAATAGAATCCTTCATGAGGAAGAACGCTTAATCTGGATGATTTTTTTCCACACAGGATAGATGGTTTATGTTAAGATTTCAAAGGGAGAAGCGATATATAAGCTGGGATTTTATAGAATGAAGTTCACCACAAAAGAACTTCTGGTATTCTCCGTTCACTTGTGGTACATTCTCAGCTGTAACTCATTTTTACATTTTCGTAGTTCTTTC
The DNA here is from genome assembly GCA_013398295.1 of Chionis minor. NCBI lineage: Eukaryota > Metazoa > Chordata > Aves > Charadriiformes > Chionidae > Chionis > Chionis minor. The sequence continues at coordinate 1,158,950 of VZSF01004558.1, forward strand.
TGAGAATGCCTTTATACTTGGATTGTTCTTCTGCGGCTTCCTTTATAAAATCACTATACTTCTGATAATCCATGTAAAAACATTCACACAAAAAGCACTGATGTAATTAAAAATACTGAAAACGTTTAAACTGGGCTGTAAATTAATGTCATGACTAAGCAGCACCCAGAAACAATTGATATATCCATTAATAATAATAATACAAATGCAGTCGCTAAATGTGAAGTGTTCCAGATTTATTTTGTGCTTGTTAGAATATGGGATTCAGTCGAATACATATGTTTTCTTCAAGCACAGTTCAGACAGAGTTATCTCTCTGCTAGAGCTGGCTGTCTACTTGAATTTTGTTGCTAAAAGGCAGAGCTGGCTTTATGACTCTTAACAGAATGACCTTGAAAATATGCACACTGTCAACTCACTTTGAAAAATTTGTGAAGCCAGTAAAATTAATTTTGTTCTGAATTCTTGTACCACACAACAACTTGCAGCGTAGTGCAGTTGTTTTTTTTTCCTATACTCATATACTTCAGATGTAACTGTTTCAACTCAGGCATTTCATTGCATGTCAAGTGTCAGTTATCAAAATGTTTTGAATATAAATAAATATGTATCAAAATTTATCTAAGGTAAAATTAAAAAAATTGAGCCATTATTTGAAAACAAGTTTGTGTGCTGGTTAGACGCAGTTGAGCTCCTCGTTTCTCTTGTTAGGGATGCTGAAGAGTTAAGTAAATAGTTTACTTAAATGTATTTGGCTGATTCCCAGCAATAGCATATATTTTTACAAAAAGGACATTTCACATTCCACTTGGGAATTTACAAACTAGCTTACAAGAATACTTTAAAATTTGTACAATAAGTTTTACAAGCCTAAGTATATGAAAGTTTCGGAGTAAAATGATTCTCTCTTTTACTTGCGCTGTGGATTTATGAGGGGAATAGTTTACTAGAGGTAATTTTTCTTGGGTTCTTTGGAGTTGTCAACTATATAAATCACATTTTTAAGATACTTAACATTCATGTTGGTAGTAAAGACATGTCCTATGTTACTTCGAAAACTTCAGAAATCAGGAGTCACAGCACTATGAAGACTAACTTAGCTGTGAATTTATTAACTAGTAATTAGCACTTAAATAAAAGCGTATCCCTTGCACGTGCATCTACCAGACATGATCAGTGCAACTCTGTATCATATATTAACATCTCGGATAGAAATGGACCACTCGTTCAATCCAAATTTTTTTTGCTGAGTTATGTCAAAGTGTCTTTGTTCCCATGTGCCTTAGCTGCTCAGTGTTGACACAATGGCTGTTCTGTGCAATAAAATTTCAGATTTCACTGTTACAGAAGAAGGCATTAGAAGTGAGGTCACTAGCTGGGGCAAATGGCAGGAGTGTCACGTTGAGAAGTACCATAGCCAGAGTGAGGTGAAGGTAGAATCGCTGCGAAAGAAAACGATACAGTTCTATTTAAAGCTGAATTGTCTTTTCTAATATGTGTACAGTTATTTCCCTGTCAGAGGATCTGTTTAGACTAATAAAAGTCATGTACGTTTAGAGGCTGTCCAAAGGTTTGTTGGCCAGTCTTGGATATGGCAGTAGAGCAAGAGCAGAACACTAAGAATGAAAACGTGTGATGATTTGTGCCTTTAGGAAGTAGCAAGTACAAGAAAGTGTTATTTTTATTCTACAGAAAAATCCATTAAAAGGTTTCTAATCGATTCATTGTAAATTAGCTGAATCTGAATTCCTCTGTTCAATATAGTGATGTTCGTGGGTATAATAATGCTAATGAAGAATGAGGAAAGGGAGAAAGGGTCACTTTAATATTACCTACCTGAGTTTAATCATTGTCTCTTTATAGTTGCCAGTGATTAAAAGCCTACATTTAGAGATTCAGCGTTAAACCCTTAAAGCTTCCCATATTAACCCTAACGGCAAAATAATAAAAATAGTGCAATGTCCCTTTTTCCATTGTTCATCTGTTACACTGTTGCTCAGTTATGCTTTAGAAACTTGTTAAAACGGAGAGTGGATAGGAGAAAAGATGTTCTGTGCTGGTTCCAGACCCCAAAGGCAAGCATAAAGCAGTAATTTTGGTCCTTACCTAGAATAAGTACAATATGAAAGTCTTGATTGTGTTCATTGTGATCTAAGTATGTTTGAGGCTGTTTGCACATATTTTTCTGGGACTATTCTCTTTGCAGATTTAGTTGAGTGTATTTGAGAAATTGTATTTGTTATAAGTAATAAGTCCTTTTCTAGGATATTAATGTTAACCAGAAGTTATAAACATTACAAATAGACTACTTTTGCTCAACTAAAACAGTGTGAACAGTCCAAAGAGCTGAATGATTAAGATATAAATGGGTATTTGTAAGCCATTTTTTATAACTCCCGTTACTTTACCATAGTAAAAACCAGTAAGAATGTATAAGCCCTGACAGTAAAAGTAATAAAAGTATGTTTGATTCGCAGGAAGGCAGTTCAGCAGTAAGGGATGAACAGGTTAGCACTGCTAGTGAAGACACTGGGTCGTATCTACTACAAGAACAACAGGACTGCCTGGTGTGTCATGAATCTCTTGAGTTGGAAGAGACCCCAGAACTGGCAGAGGCGGCGGCTCCTGAGAGCTACTCTGAATCTATCTGCGAAGAGGATGTCACTCTTGCTTTGAAAGAGCTAGACGAGAGATGTGAGGAAGAAGAAGCTGACTTCTCTGGTTTGTCTAGGTAAGATTAATACCGGTTCTAAGTAACAGAAATTACACGTTATCAGCGTGTGAATTAAACAAAGTAGGCTTTCTTATGGTGTGGGGTTTTCCATGAATCCCATAATACAAGTATCTAAAATGATGTTTTGCATATCTGTGAAATAATGGTTGATTGGTTTTGCTTGTTACAGCAAATAAACTCAACGCTTTGCCTAGTAGTTATTTCTGGTACAGGAAAAACAGGGGTGCAGGAAAATAGGAGAATTCTTGAATAAAATCAATAGGCTAGAAATGTAAAAAGAGGTCAGAGAGCATTTTGGAGCATTTTCTTGGCAGCCAGCAGCTGCAAGCAATATAACATGGAAAAGCCCTTGAACAGCTCTGAATTATGGCAGAACCTATCTTGGCACCAAAAGACAGGGAAAAAAAGTTAGGTTGTTTTTTAAAAAAATGAAGACTCCTGTAGAAGCTATGCCAAGTTTGTCTTTGAATTTCCCCAAGGTTTATTTTCAGTGTTAAGGTCAATCGGCCTTTTGTATAATTTCTAAGACATTTTAAAGTAAAATAGTGTTTGTCCATTTTTTAATACGGAGAGCAAAAGTAACTATTGAGAGGAAAAGTTACAGTAGGTCCTAGCTGGTCAAGTCATACTTAAAGTGAAACCGTAAGTCCCTTGAAAGTAACAGTTTAAGAAAGAGGGGAAAACAAACAAAAAACGCACAAACAAACGAACAAATAAAAATTGCAAACAAAAAACCCCAAACCAAGTAAAAAAAATCCTAATTGTTCATAGGCTTGTTCATACTTCACATTTGTTCAGAAGTTTGGGTTGAATAATAGATAGACAGTGTATATTCTGTCAGAGAGATCATTTAAGGAGCCTTTTACAGAAAAAGGACACAACAGGTGCTGTAAAAGACCAAGTTGTTTGAGAAGGTTCTACTGGGACGGGGACAGAAAAACTGAATCTAGTAATCTCATATGTGACCTACTGCAATATGCCTTGCAAGAATTAAAGGCTGGTACCTTTAACAATTAATGAAGAGCAGTTAATTTCCTCATGTGCAACTGAAAAAATTCTTAAGGTTTTAGTTGATTTACACTAAGCAAACAAACAAAAAAACCCCCATGGCTCTAGTTTGAAGAACGACAGAGGTGATTATCAGGTACTCAGGTACAACTTTTTTGCCTCAGTCTTCACTGGCAAAAGCTCTAATCACACCACGCAAGTCACAGAAGGCAAAGGCAGGGACTGGGAGAATGAAGAACTGCTCACTGTAGATGAAGATCAAGTATGAGACCATCTAAGGAACCTGAAGGTACACAAGTCCATGGGACCTGATGAGATGTATCCACAGGTTCTGAGAGAACTGCTGAATGAAATTGCCAAACCACTGTCCATCATATTTGAGAAGTCATGGCAGTCTGGTGGAGTTGCCACTGTCTGGAAAAGGGGAAATGTAACTGCCATTTTCTAAAAGGGGAAAAAGGAAAACCCAGGAACTACAGGTCAGTCAGTTTCACCTCTGTACCCAGCAAGATCGTGGAGCAGATCCTCCTGGAAACTCGGCAAAGGCACGTGGAAAATAAGGAGGTGATCGGTGCCAGCCAACATGGCTTCACCAAGGGCAAGTCATGCCTGACAAATTTGGTGACTTTCTATGATGGGGTTACAGCGTTTGTAGATAAGGGGAGAGCAACAGATGTTATCTACCTGGACTGTGCAAAGCATTTGACACTGCCCCGCATGACATTCTGGTCTCTAATTCAGAGAGACACGGATTTGATGGATGGACCACTCAGTGGATAAGGAACTGGCTGCTGGTTGCACTCAAAGAGTTGTGGTCAACGGTTCAATGTCCAAGTGGAAACCAGTGACAAGGAGCATTCCTCAGGAGCTGGTACTGGGACTGAATGAATCAAACTGCTGTCTGTCCTGCTATACTGTTGAACATCTTTGTCAGTGACATGGACAGTGGAATTGATTACACCCTCAGCAAGTTTGCCAATGACACCAAGCTGTTCGGAGCGGTCGACACGCTGGAGGGAAGGGATGCCATCCAGAGGGTCCTAGACAGGCTTGAGGCCTGTCTACGCCTGTGTCAGCCTCATGAAGTTCAGCAAGGCCAAGGTCCTGCACATGGGTTGGGGCAACTCCATGACAAAAACCACCTGGACAGAGAATGGATTGAGACCAGCCCTGAGGAGGACTTGGGGGTATTGGTTGGAGTCCTCAGCACAAGAAGGACGTGAACATGTTAGAGCAGGTCTGGAGGAAGGCCATGAAGATGATCAGAGGGCTGGAGCACCTTTCCTTTGGAGACAGGCTGAGAGAGTTGTGGTTGTTCAGCCTGGAGAAGAGAAGGCTCTGGGGAGACCTTAATGTGGCCTATAAGAAAGCTGGGGAGGTACGTTCTACAAGGACATGTAGTGATAGGACAGGGGGTAAGGGCTTCAAACTGGAAGAGGGTAGACTTAGATTAGATTTTAGGTAGAAATTCTTTACTTGTAGGGGTGTTGAGACGCTGGCACAGGTTGCCCAGGGAAGCTGTGGATGCCCCATCCCTGAAAGTGTTCAAGGCCAGGTTGGATGGGGCTTTGAGCAACCTGATCTAGTGGAAAGTGTCCCTGCTTATGGCCAGCGGGGTTGGAACTAGATGATCTTTTAAGGTCCCTTCCAACCTAAAGCATGCTGGGATTATTTACAGGGTTGATACACTAGTTAGAAGATATCTGAAAAGCTTTTAGAAGCTATGCTTACAGATACCATTCAAAAGTATCGCATCTTAGCTTTTGAGCTTTGTGCTATTGAAATGAACATACCTAAAAACAGCACCCACATTTCTTGTTTAAGACATGTTTAATTCATGTTTAAGACACTTGGTGCCACTTGAACGAGGTGGTTGTTATAGAGAAAAAGGGTACGTGTTTAAAAAATGATTTTAATAAACTATCTGTACTTGGAATCCTCCCACACGTATTTTTGCTGTGTAAGTACAATTGTACAGGAAGAGCTGTCAAAATGTATCATTTCTTGTAATATAGAAAATTTTAACAATTAAGTTAATGACTGTAAGTAGTAGCATGGATTAATTTATAGTTTGAGATTTTTATTGGAGGTTGGATGCCTAATGGAAAGTATGACTGGAGGATGCTCTTTGAACAAAGACCCATTAAATTGATTGCTCATAAAAATTAAAGTGTTCCAATCTATATCCATTCACTTACGATGTTCCTTAAGACAGTTATAAAATAGTGTTACACTGCTAAATGACCTCTTATGTTTCTCTTAAAGAAAACTAGAATTTGTTACAGGTATTGGTGGACCATATGTTTCGATGAATAAAAATTTGAAGAATTGAGTGTTCATTCAGTTGCTGGGGGCAAGAAAAAAAATACCAGTTTGAGTGGTGTATATATTAAGTGCTGTATATGTAGCTCTATATAACCTACAGATACCCCTTTGTAGAGATGCATAGAAATAGCATGTTCTAATAAAGTTCAGTGATATTTAAGAGTATAAGCAATATTTTTATTGCAGTAGCAGTTTTTGATTTTTTACTCTTTTCTTGGTTCATAGTTACCTTAGTTGACTGTTAATAATTTTAGAAAATGCTATCCCGAATTTCAAATTCTTATTTTTTTTCTACTTACCAAAACGAAACAGTTTTTTTCTAAAATATTTACTGGGGACTTAATTTCTGTTGTTTGTTATTTATAGCCAAGACGAAGAAGAACAGGATGGTTTCCCAGAAGTACAAACTTCCCCACCTCCTTCACCGTTTCTTTCTGCCATATTGGCAGCTTTCCAACCAGTGGCATACGACGATGAAGAACAAGCCTGGCGCTGCCACGTCAATCAAATGCTGTCAGACACAGATGGATCTTGTGCTGTCTATACATTTCACGTCTTCTCAAGATTGTTTCAGGTCAGTGAATTGCTAGCGCGTGGTTGTTGGTCTGAAACCCTTTCCGCCTGCCTTCAAAACTATTCTTCCCCTCCATAACTTCAAAAGCACAAGATTATGATAGCAAGAAGCCTTAGAAAGCAAATTAAAAGCAGACAAAAAAGGCCACATTGCTAAAAGAATATTGTATGGTCATACACTATTTTTCCATGGGATATCTGTTGTGTTTATTGTCAGGAGTGATTCTACTTGGGGTCTGGGGAACCACAACAAAACTAGCTCAAAAAATAGCAGTTCAGTGCTTCGTGTAAGGTCTTAGTTCAGGTTGTGTTCCTTCTTTTATTTTTTGAACGTCACCCAGGTTCTGTGCTGATTACAGAATTAATGACATCCTCCTGGGTTTTCTGTGGGATTCGTTATTATGGAATCACAGCATGACAAACATTAATGAATTTGTCTTGCATCTGTGTTGTGAGAAAAGGTTTTTTTCTGTAAAAAAGTAACTGAAACACCAGGAGATCGACTAAAACTGGAAGTTTCAAATGCCTCTCTTTATATTGAACTCATAGATCTGGTATCCAACACAAAATGCCTATGGCTTCATTTTTCTGGCTCCATCCTCCCTATATGTAGGGAGTTTTTTACATTTTCAAAGTGGTGCCACCTGGACGTACATTATTCTTTGCAACTTCTTATGGGGTAGGAGAAGCACAGTTAGTCTGTTTTATTTACAGGCAATGTGACAAGTGAGCTAAGATCAGATTCAGTACTACAAACCAAGGCCTTATGATTCCAACCCTTTCTTATGTCTCCAATATTAATTTTGCCTGCTGTTTGATATATCATCATAAATTTCGCAGTGAAAGCCTCGCTTCATTTTATCATGCTACCACACATTTTATCCCATATGTGCGGGCAGATTTAGGGTTGGTACCATAAGGTAACTTACATGTGAAGAATTCCTGCTCCACTTTATCCATGGAGTAACTTTTTTAGGCATCTGTACCCACTTCTCATTTTTAGTGCAAGTAAGTATTTTGCCGCAATGCTGTGAAGTTCCTGTTATTGGTTTTAGATTTTTGTCTTTTTGCTTCATCTAGACATCGGGGTAGGGGTTTAGTTTCTGTGTATTACATGCAAGCTTAGCTGTGGTTGCTTTTCATACATTCATTCGTTTCCTGAAAGTGGTAAAACAAAAGAGTTCATTTTCTCTGGTGTTCATTAAAGAGGGAGCTAGAAAGAAAGGTGGAACTTTCTGTGGCTTGACAGGAATAGCCATCAGTTGTCTGGAAAGGTGGATACTCTGGGAAAAGGGCCAATAGAATACCAACCTGCTATTCTATGATGAACGAACATTATCTACATAGGACTGATTTTTGAAGAAGGTAGAAACCCTGCTGGTGGTAGTTTTGGACACAGATTGTGCTATGCAGCTGGTGTTCTGACTCGTAAAACTCTGTATAGTTTTCTGCAACAGCAGCACCTGAAAATGAATCAAACTGCTACCTGTACTGCATAAAGACAAATAGTCATCCAGCTATACTGATGCTAAAGGCCTAGATCTGAAAGGAGCAATTATCTTTATAGATACAGGCTGGTTTGATTGACTGATTGTATTTTCTGGAGATAGTTTTACATAAATATTCAGAGCAAATTATGCATTAGTTTGTAATTTAATGAAAAAAATATGTATATACTGTCATGATGGAATTTGGCCCTGAAATTCTTCATCTAAAAAGCCAGAACAGGAGGGCATAGTAAAATAAAATGTAAAATAAATGTTTTTCTGATTTGATTTCTAGACCATTCAAAGAAAGTTTGTGTCTATAACAAATGATTCAGTCAGCTTTCTTGGAGAAAGTCTACAGCGCATTGGAACAAAATTTAGAAGTTCTCTGAAAGTGATGATGTTGTGTTCAGAATGTCCAACAGTCTTTGTGGATGCGGAAACGGTAAAAATCTCACAAACTTACATGTTGAAATATCTGTCTGCTTAGACATTTTTATGTAACATACAAAATGGTGTTTTAACATTTGGAAAATAGCAATACTCAAGAAGGTTTTCAAAGGTTTGAATAAAATGTGTTAATTATATTTTTGCCTTTTAAAAGGTTGCTTTCTAATGTCACTAACCGAAACAGATAAATAATTTTGGGATCTTAAAAAAAAAAAAATTATAGAAATCAGGAATTAAAATGTTAGGTGGCCACTATGTATCAACAACATTAGAAAACACAAGTGAGAAGTGCATTTTCTCCAAAAATAAACTCCATCTGTAACAATGAACAGAGAGGGATACTGGCTATCACTTAAATTCCCTTGCTATTTTTTACCTTCTCTGCTTGTTCATATTTACTCTATATTCTTTGCACAGAGAAGAAAAAGGAAGGCTACTTATCTAGCAGCAACTTTGACTTTTTAAATTGTATTGTTTATGTATATATTCAGTGATGCATGAGAAAAATGTTCTAGCTACAAATATACGATGAAGGCTTTGAATTGTTCGTTGTCATGCAAGTTGAAATCTTGGGTTATAATAAATAATAATGTGGGAAGTCAGCTCAGTGTTCAGCAGCAGTCAAAGAAGGCTGTGCTAGAAGAATTAAGAAGAGAGACAGTAAAACAGAAAACATTATCAAGCTAGTGAACATATCCTGGCTATAGCTACATCCTGAATTTTGGGGGCAGTTCTGTTCCCCTGCTCTCAGAGAAAATACAGTTGAACTGGAAAAGGTTCCAAGAAAGATCCCAAGGATTATGAAATAGGTGGAACGGCTTCCGTATAAGATATGAGTAGGCAGACTAGGATTTTTCAGCCCTTTAGGAGAGAAATCTGTCCATAAATGTAACTGAAACCCTGTCCTTTTTTAGTGTCTGTTCATGTTTTCCAAAAGCAACTAACGAGATTCATGGAAGAAACAGCCCTGGATAGATTTAGATTTTTGAATATGCAGAACGATACGCTGGCAGAGGCTAAGAAAGCGTTCTGGAGCAAGTGGGTCACCACACGCTTGCCCTGTTTTGCCCTTCCTTAAGCAACTGCTGTTAGACATTGTCAGATGGGGGACCCAGAGAGATGGACCTTTGGCCTTGACCCAGTGTGAGCCTCTTCTCCTGACCTCTTTTTTTTTTTTTCCCTTGGTGCTAAGTGTCAGCTCTGCTGTTACATTCTCGCTTTAGAATATGGGGACTAAAAAAACGTGATACAGATAGTGCATTTCAAGACAACCATGTGTAATGTTTTTTGCTTAACTTCTGCCACTTTAAAAGCAGTAGAAATTAACCAAAAGAAGAAATTTGTTTGGGATAAGAGACTGCAAGAAGAGTTACACTAGTGTCTAGCTAGAACAGCATTTGTGTTTTAAAAAGACAAATAAATAAAAGCAAATATAAGAAAGGAATAATAAATATAATATCTATGCACACAAGTATACAGACTTGTGTGTATGTGTACATGTGTATGTATGCATATACAGGTGTTAGTGTTGTTATCTTGGCAAATACTGTGAAGATAAAACTTTCCTCAGCGGATAATTTAATTGAAACGAACCTATTAGTCAAGTTACTTCTCACTAAGAAAGAATGGCTGATCCAAAATAACGTTCATGCACAAATCATTGGTTTCGGGATGTCTGCTCATGCGTACAAGATTGGCATTTGATTCAGATTTGGCCTTTGATTCATTCAGAAAGTCGTTTTCAGCAGAAAGGTGCCCCCTTACATCACAGCAGGGGTTTGCGAGCTATTTGGGAGCAGCTCATGGCCTGATATGAGATGCTCTCTGACTTCTTTGCACTTTGATGTTATTGCGCACATTGAGCACAAGAGTGGCATCGTGCCGCAGAGCCTTAACTTACTTTTTGGTTGGTGCGGACTTAGGGGTTGGGAGTAGCAGCTTCTTAATATGGTGGTAGAATCATAATCTTGATGCACTTGGAAAAACACGTAAGCGTCATTCCCACCCCTACGTGAGTAACGTGGGATACTGTGACTCTCCGTGCCATAATTTTTGCAGTCACTTTCAAGCTGACCGAGAGGTACCAGGTAAAAGGGACTGGAGAGAAGTGCAGAGCTCTTAATGAGTGCAAGGGATGACCAGTGTGAGGGAGGAAGCATTGTGTTAGAGGTGTGATTATTACAGGAAGTGACAGGAGAAGGATTAATAAGAAAAAACGAAGTGGAAATAAAACTACAGGGAGAAATGGTGTGGAACAGAGCTAAGGTAGCAGCTCCTGAGGAAAACGAGATTTTGAAACTGGGTTGAAAAAGGTAAGGTCATGAGTGGTAGAAAATCCTTCAAATATCCAACAGTTCCTGCTTTGACAGAACTTTTTGGTTCCTACAGACTGAAGCCTTTGCTGGTGGTATAGTTTGAATGCTGTGAAGGGCAAGTAACCCTCACTGGACACTCCTTAGGTTGCTCCAGGAGAAATTCAGCAGTACCTTTTTTCCTGCTGCAGGCTATTCTATTTACACTAGCTGTGTGTATATCAAATATTGTTCTTCTTTTTAAAAGATCTAAAAATCCCTTTGAAATCTCTCGTGCAGACGTTAACTAGGTACTGCCCTTCTTATTTTGGAATCAAAACTGTTCACTGATTTAACTGACACAGCTACAGGTGTTAGTTTACTAACTCAAAGGTGTCACAAATGATCTGTACCCAACAATTCTAATTTAATTGTTTCTCCAAATGCAGACTCGGAATTTCATATTATATAATTTAGATATTAGACTATATATATATATATCATAGTCAGGTGTCACATAACTATAGAAGCGATTGCCTTTATCTTTCAGCTAATGTCTTGTGGCCTGCTAGAAACATTGAAGTTCAGTGTTCTAGAGCTCCAAGAACACTTGGATACCTATAACGTCAAAAGAGAGGCAGCTGAACAGGTGAGTCATATTTCAAAACAAAAAATACTAGAACCTAGTCATCAAGAAAATGTTGCAAGTCTTTATCTCTCAACACAGGTATCTAAAAGTAAACTGTGGGGAAAATTTCTGAAATAAAATCCTGTTTCCTTTTCTTACTAGTATTCTACGTGGGTAGTCTGAACCTGAGGTTTTTCTTATGTGTAATTCAGTTTTGTTGCACATACTTCTGAAATTGACTTTGAGTGTAGAATATTGCACAAAATGCACTAGCATTGGGAAAAGCACATTCCTAACTTTAAAATTCTCTTTCAAAAATATTCAAGTATTTTTAACTTGAATATCAGTAGGTCATGGTAATTTTTTTTCTTTATTAACATTCTGGCTTATTCTATTAGACTAGAAGGGTTTGATTCACCTCTAGATTAAGACATTTACAGATAACTATCTATATGTGACTTAGGTGCCTTAACACCTGTAGTATTCAAGGATCAAGTCAGTAGAAGAAAACAAGCAAGCAATGCATTTTATCCTAACAGAGATACTGACTTGTTGCTCAGCTCAATAGGTCTTCAGACTTCTTTTTCCTGGCTTGATCTCCAGTGACTGTAATGGGGGTTTAAACAGCTTGTGTTCAGCTGTTTAAGACAAATAAATTTAGGTTTCTCACCCTGCAACTGGATCTGGTTGAGGCTGACGTTTATGGAAGTTATTTAAAATAATACAGTTTAGTTTTCAAGGTATTTATTAGTGGTTATATCCTTTTTGCAAAGAGACACAAAGTTTAAAAGTTGAAAATTTCTGTAGCAAGGGTCTGTATATTTTTGTGAACCTTTGTGTGAAGTTTAGGAAGAAAGGTAACTAACTTCAGAAAACTGAAACAGGTAAGGTTTCTATTTCAAGAGCCAAAGAAAACATGGATCTACAATCAGGAGAAAGAGGATATATGGGGCTTTTGTTGTAGAGAGAAGATGATTCCTAGGAAAATTAAATATGCATTTGAAGGAACTTTTTACTGCTTTCAGCTGCCTGTGAGACCGTGGCAATGGCTGTATTATAGGCAAGTTTGAGTGATGTGAAACAGTACCAGAATTCAAGCCATGACATCTTGGCAGAGCTGTGTTTTGCAGCACAAGGGGCTTCGTATTTCTTCATCATGCTGAGCTTATTAGGAAATGATGGCCTCTGCACTGCAACGATTGCTGACAGCTCCTCTGTTGAACAGAGTAGCCATCCTCTTTTTTGTGGAAAGGATCTCCAAAGAAATGCAGTTTCCTCAAAACCAATGCTTTAGTATGCCACACAGCACCATTAATCTAGGTAAACTTTCTAGGATCCAAGCCAGCATTTCTGTAAAAGAGTTGCTGCATTTTTTGCCCTGCTCTGTGACAATAACAATTTGTAAACTAACCCAGGAGGTCTAATATAATGAGCTGTGTTTTGCCATTTAGGCTTAATCAGAAACAAAGGGCTTATCTAATGACTGAGATTACCTTACTCGATGTAATATTTAATGTCTGAGAATCTCCAGTGTGCAATGCTGTCATCACCCCTATGAGAAAATAATATATTTTACTCCTCGTTTTGGAGAGCAACGCTGAGGCACAGAGAGGCTGACTGATTTGCCCCAGGGTCAGACAGGAAGATTTGAGGCAGGTTAGAGGAACTCCTGTGTGTGTGTGTACTTAGAATGGCGACTATCTATATTCTCCTTTATATAAACTCCTTATTTAGCCTACAGTTTATCGTGGCAATAACAAATGGTATTGTTTGGTTTATTTCTCAAAGTGTGATGAGTTAAAATTCTGTCCCTTTCAGGTGGCCATGAAGTCACTTAATGTATTCTTAGCTAATTTTGCACTGCCACATATCACACTGACGTAAATCCATGCTGGATATTAAGAACTTTTTTGCATTTTATTTTACTTGGTAAAGGAATATGAATATCAGTTTGATGGCCTCTGTCATTATATCATAGCGAAAGTGTTGTTTTTCTGTAGTGCAGCTGTCAAAAGGGTGTCCAGTAACATGTTTCTGTGGTCAGCCTGTCTTCTGCCATGGGATTTGTGAGTGACTGGAGCAGAAAAAAGGTTCATAGGATGAAAGGAATTGTCCTGAAATAACTGAGAGCATTTTGCCAAGCTTTTAGTTTTATTTAACCATTTATAAATAGAAAGAAGCAGTACTGATGAGGAAGAAATTTATAGCTTTGACCAATCATTTCTGACTCTTGATAGCATGTCATTTAGCTAATCTAGTGCATTATTTATTTAGCATGTTAAATTATAAGTAGTGACTAATTTATGTCAGATAATGTATTTTTCTAAAACTTTTCTTAAAAGCATTTCTTCAGCGGTTGGTCTTCAGGTTTTTTTTGGTGTGTATTATATGGTGTATGTAGAGTAAGACTCTTCCAAAGTTACTTCTCAGATATGTGTTACTGGTTTTCTGACTCTGTCCTGTTAGACAGAGTATAGGGAATGATTCAAAGAGACTTCCTTAAGTCAAATCTGAATTTCTGTTATTACAGGCAACTGTGCTGTGTATCCTGTTCAATCTGAAAGTATTAAGGCAAAACACACAATGAGCTTATTGCAGATCCTTGCTTTTTTCACAAAAACGTGCAGAAAAATGATCAAACTACGTTGGTTGGGCTATTGCATAATAAAGTAAATATAAATTAACAGATATTTAAGTAAATATAATTTGCATGATAATCTGGTATCCTCTAGAATCAACCACTGGAAAATTCTGTACATCAGCTTCTTTAGTGAAAAATTGTTGTTTAAAGTTTACCCTAATAGATGGTGTTTGTCACTATCAGTGCTGTGTGTTGTACTGGCATTCACATGAATTAAATTTAAAAAGTAAGAGGCTTGGGCTGCAGTTACTTGGAACCTTGTAGGAGATATATGGGGAAAACATAAACTGATGTAAAGCAGTCGTATAAAGAAGATTATTTTGTCACACAATCTGCTGCTGTTCCCAAAGAGAAAATTTAGGTCTTTCTACCATGCTTAACATATATTCTGTAAAAAATTTTCAGCAAATTAACTTTGTTACCTTTTTGGAGCTACTGTTTTATTTCCTTGCAAGGAAGCTGCTTTGACTTCATGTGTGTATTGGGGACAAAGATACCGAATCAGATAAATGTAATAGAAAATATATAAAGTTATATGTATATCATGACATTCTAGGCATGCCCTTTATTCAGCTGGTTTTAAGATTTTAAAAAGATCGTAAAAGGGTGGCGTGTGAAAATAAATACTAGCTTCCCATTTGCTGATGCTGTTTGTTCCAGTGCAAACCGATTCCATTGTTACCGACGGATGCTGTCAGATAAAAAGAAAAATGAGATTTGCTGTGTACATTGGTATCCATGTCACTAATTGAAACTGACACCACCGTGTTTAGAGAATTCCATTTCTCCTCTTGATAAGCACACAGGCCTAGTTAATTCACTAAGTAACCTTTATTAAATTGAGCAGATGGGAAATCACATTTTTCTTTTTCTTGCATCAGACAAAGGTTAGAAAAAGGTCACTAAGATTTCCTGTGAGCCTCAAGATACCAAGCACACAGTATGCTAAATTATTCTTCCTTAGATGTATAGAGCCTGTTTGTCGTTTCAGAAGATAATCTGCACTTTATCTCAACGTGACGCATTCCCATTTCAGTAATACCAGAATTACCTCATGCTTGCAGTTGTTTGCACTGTACAGAAAAATATTCTGGGCACCATGTTGATGAGACGATCGGGTCGTATTGTGCAATAAGAGCATATTTGATTCTCCCAAGTGTTTTATATTAACACTTAAATTTGCATTGTTAGTTAAAGCTAGAAGAAGAGATTACCCACTGAAATTAGTAAAATTCTTGTTTGCTATAGGAACTGGGGTTAAATATAGCCCTGTATCCATGAAAGAGAGTGTAATCTGCATGTTTGCATTGTGTAATGCAAGAATACTTCATCCCCCTGGCCTGGATGAACTGGAGGTGGTGCTGAACTCCCATTGAAGAATTTTATTTTTTTCTTTCCGTCCAGTTAACCTGCATTTGCATCAAGTTATGCATGAGAACTCTGTTTCCTCCTATTTCTAAATACTCCCAAGAAATATAACAGGATTACTCTTACTCTTTAATTTGTATTAGTGCTATATTTTAAATGCTGAGAAATCATGTCGGTGTAAACCTTGTGCAGCGAGGAAAGAGAAAATTTGATCTTATTTAATGAAAGGGATTTTTCTGCCTCCACCCTCCCACACAACTCGCTATAACAGTACCCAAATTCAATCACAGATTAGTATTTATGCTGAAATGTACTAGCCCCATCTGGGGTAATGAAGGCTACAGGAAATTTACAACGGAAGGGACACAGTAAAAACTAGAGAGTGATATATCGGAGTGGAAGTCATTAGTGGAAACAACACTGGTAAACATTTGATTTCATATCACAATTTCTTACGTAATCTGAGAATGTGCAAGTCTTAATGAAGTGTTTTATGCAGTTTTAGCACCGTCTTCAGTTTGCTCTGTTTTAGAAGATGTTTCATCTTGTTTATGTTTATTTTGCAGTGGCTAGAAAACTGCAAAAGAACATTTGGTACTGATGATGGTATTCACGGCACTAACACAGATGCCCAGGTAGGTACATGTCATTTGGGAGTCTCTGGATATGAGATTTTTTTAAAAAAACCCTTTGTATCTATTGCACAAAAATTCCAGTCTTTCTAGAGAGATTAAAAATGTATGAAAAGCTTTTCATTTCAGTTTATCATCCTATCTTTTGGAAATTCAGAGTCTTATGAAGTACTGGTCTAATAAAAAGGGCTCTTTTTAATAAAAGTTGGCAACCCATCTTGGGTTCTGTACTTAATAACACTGAGTAGATAAGCAGACTAGATACCGTCTGTGTACCAGCAAGTCTGCTTTTCTGCAGCTGTTTCTAGAAGAAAAAAGATCAGCGTTCTGCATATAGGCTCAGATAAACTGTCTAGCCAAAAACCTCTGCTGAATTTAATATAATTAGTACTATATAAACACATATGACCTTTCTGGAGCTATTATTTAGGTGGGAAGAAACAGGGAGTGAAGTAGCTGTATGGCAAAAATATCATTAAACGCTTCTGTCAAAATATCATCTAACAACAATAGGTGAAGTAACCTATTAATATGAGTTCAGTATTTTGTATGTATTTGCATGGCAGTCATCCATGTTTAATATTACTAATTGCTATAGTAAGTGATAGCTTCCCCCCAAGTAGACTAGGACTCTCTTTTAACAATAGCTGCGTAATATTGACACTATAGATAACAAAGCAAATCCAAAAACGTATTATTAGTAGGTACAAGGAATCTGACATCTAGAGTCCTGTAATAAAAACAGTGAAAAATCTAAGAAAGTAGAATTGCAGATAGCAGACAAACTTACCCTTTCACAATGACATTTTGACAAAAATCCAAAATCCAAGCTGAAAAAGGAGGAATTTTATTTATTTATTTTATTGCTTTTATTCAATCAAACTCTATTCATTTATGCACTTGGTCATGTTTCTGCTGCTGAAAATGTAGTGTTCAGCAACAGAAATGTCTACTGTGTCCGTGGACTATTCTTTTATACACTTTTCAGTTGCTCTCATATATATGTTGGGTTTTTTAAAATTCAATCACAAAATGCCCCTGAATTTTTAGAATCGTGTAACATGATAATATACTGTTGAATTTTTACATTGCATCAAAGTTGCATATTTAATTTTTTTTTTTTCGTGTGGATAAGCATAGGTAATAAAGCAAAATGCTACCATTTGCAAGGAGTTTTGCTTTGCCTGTGAACACAACATTTAGTGTATTCTACACTTGATTTTGTATATGTTTAGAAATATGTAACAACTTCTACTATTAAAATACAGTAAATGTTCTACATATTAATAAAAAAGCAGCATTTATGTATTTCAGTCCCTATTTAGAATGGTGTTTATATGGACCAAAAAACTGTTCTAACATTTATGTGTAAGAACTTGACTGTTCTTACCATGAAGGTAAATGTTACTGTTCCCGCTGTATAGCCAGGGAAACTATGAAATGGAGGAAAAGCCACACGCAGGTTTTCATTTCGCTTGTACGGAGAGAATCCAGGATTCCGAGTGAGGCAGTTTTGTCGCTTCTTTCCCATTTTTGCAGGGTCTGAAGATAGCCTCTGGAAAGGGGCTATGTGACCGTTCACATTCATTATTTGTGGGGACCTGTTTCAATTTTGGTTTTCACTCCTAGCTTGCAAGGCATGCTGGCAATTTTTTTCTTTATGTACTCCTTGCACTTGCAGGTTCAATTTAAAATCATTTTAATATACAGTATCCCCTGAGACGGCAAAGTCCTGTTATCCTGCTTCATAAATATACATAATTTACGGAAGTTCTAAATTTCACAGAAGCTTCTAGTGATTTGAAGGAGATTCAGAAGTTACCAAGTGTAACATCATTATTTCAAAAGTCCTTGTAAATGGAGTGTGGGGCTGATAAGTCTATCCAAGTCAACCGGTTAAGGCTAAAAATATGTAAGTGTTGTCTTGCTCAGGAAAACAGAGCTGCTTCATTCAACAGATATTTTTTATTCACTAACACAAATACGATTTTCTTACTAATTTTTAGCACTGTGGTCAATCCAGCTAAAGAATAGTGAGATGAATTCTGTTCTGGCT
Organism: Chionis minor; assembly: GCA_013398295.1. Classification (NCBI taxonomy): domain Eukaryota; kingdom Metazoa; phylum Chordata; class Aves; order Charadriiformes; family Chionidae; genus Chionis; species Chionis minor. Next base: position 1,177,143 of record VZSF01004558.1, read on the forward strand.
CATGCGTTGCCAGCAGACTTGCAAATAAACCTAATTATTGGATTTTTGCTATTAGTACTTACACGCAAGCCTGAAAGAATGCATCTGGACTCTGGCTAGATTCTTTGTACAGGACTGGCAGGCAGAAAAATCAGATTATTTCCCAAGTGAACAGGTATGTGAAAGACACTGAAGCAGTACAAAGCCATTTTTAAAGGAAAACCTGCCTTGAATTTTTAAAATAGCTATCAAGGTATGAGTTTGGGGAGAGGGCTTATTTATGGCTTACGATAATAATGAGACTTGGCTTAAAGAACACTGGAATTTAATGACTAAAAATATTAAATAACCGAGTCTGCCATTCCTCAAAGTCTGATTCTCTGTGCTTCATTAAAGTGAGTCATAAAATTCTTGTCGACTTTGGCAGTTCAAGATCTTACCTCTTCAGTGTTCTGTGCATCAGAAGTTTTTGCTTATAAAATAATTGTGCTACGTATGTGACGGCAGAGAGTACAGAGAAAAAAAACCACACAATGTTTATAGTCTGTTAAGGACATAGTGTATAACTTACACACATGGTGTATAAACTGTGTGCTTAGTAAAGCTCAACTGCTTCTGCCTGTTGGCATCCGACATCAGATGCATTTTCCTACATTTATTGTGACCATTGTACTTGCTTAAATGCCATCAATACACCGGGCGCTGTATTAAAGCAAAGAATTTCTTGCCCCTAGTCTGACAAATATATTTTCTGATGGTTTCTCTCCCTATCCCTCTTGCCCAAATGTTTTTCTGAAATAACTTGTAAAGACCAAGTGCAATTAAATACCAGAAATCTCACAGTGAGCTGTTGAGAATTGAGTTTAGCAGAATCAAGACTTCTAAACTAATTCAGAATCCAAATTAACATTACAGCTCAAATTTTAAAAAGGCATTATTTTTGCTTAAACTATAGCGGTACAGAACAAGTAAGAACCATTGCACAGATATTCAGACCAAAGCATCCTTGGTTTTAATTTCCTTAATGATTTCCTTAAATTTGCATACCCTTAAGACTACACAAATGTATAAAGGCCAGACAGGGTTGTAAGGGGAGTACGTTACTCGCGTTGTGGGACAGCAAAGCCAATGCTATCTGTCGTTAGTTATAGCAGCAAGATTTCCCTTCAAATTCAGTCTGATGTTTTGGTTTTTTTTTTTTTTTCCATTCAGGGTATATTTGGAGCATGTTACTTGTATTTCTTCCTCCATTTTACCTGGGACATCTTTTGCCCTAATTAAAATTATTTCCTACACTAATTCTTGATCTTTTTTTTTTCTTTCTTTGTATTTTTGTGACCTGCTCATCTTCTTGCTTAGCAAATGGAAATTCTAGCAGTAAGTGACGGTTCTTGATTTATCAAATACTTAACCATGCCAGTCACTAAACTGGTCTCCATCTGTCTTGTCCGTTTGTGACATAGTGGTGTCTTGTCATAGACTATTATAAAAATGCTGTGTGCTTCGATTTTGTATCATCTAACCCATTGAACTGTTGGTAGATAATAGATTCTTGTAGTTAGTAGAATGTTATAGAAGATTCTTTCATTAGCGCTAGCTTTTATGTCTGTATGTAAAGCAGTATTAACACTGTCTGCACTTTGACTAGCATTTTAGACACATAAAAATGGAAGTAAAAAGAGTGCATAAGTTAATGCTGCTGTTTCATTTCCTTAAGAGTGTATCACGTGGCATTTTCTAAAATAGAATCTGAGCTACCTTTTATAAAGGAAACATTCTTCTTGCCTCCAAGAATGGAATTGTTCTCCTCTTGCTCCATCAGGCAGTTGTAAGCTAAGGGCCAGGTTGTATGCTGCGCTTACATATTTATATTATTGGTTATGAAAGATTCCATACTTACAGACCGCAACTGCTTCTTTTGGATATTAGCTCTTGCTTTTGAAACAGTAAAATACCAGCAATAAAATTGTGATCTATGGAACTCTGTCTTGGAACATGACATTTCAAAACGCCTTTTGAATCACTTCACATCCCACCCCCCTTCCTTTTTGGAAATGTAATTTCTTATTAAAAAGTAAACTTGAAACCTGTGTGAGAGAGTCTACCTGTAAATCTAGAACCGAATGAGGCTTTAATCTGCTTTTCATTAGCTTCCTGCTACATTAGCTCCTAAATCTTTTGGGCATTTTCTTCAGTAACCAAATAACTACTTTTAATTTTCCCCATTCTATACTGAAGAAGCTGTCATTTATTGTCTCTTGTATTGGATAGTAGATGTTCTGCACTTCCTGAATGTAATAATGTTGTTCACATTTGTAGGAGCTGGAGTTGTGTCGGAGGCTCTACAAGTTGCATTTCCAGTTGCTGCTTCTGTTCCAAGCCTATTGCAAACTCATCAGCCAAGTAAAAACAATCAGAAAAGAAGCAGAGGTAATGAAAACCAAGTCATTTAGCTGCTGATTGTTGACATTTTAAAAGCAAACCATTTAAAATACACTTTGATAACTTTTTCATCAGTGGGACATCTTTTTAGAATCCGAAGGAGGATACCAGCTGTTTTATAGCCAATTAATAAAAGATTTAAGTAGAGCTCGCAAGAATTTTCCGAGGTGTTCAATTATCTGTGTTGATTTTTGTACAGCTTGAAAGCTCTTAAATAGGCAGGAATGCAGGGAGTCCAGTGATGAGGATTTTCAGTACTTCAGTAGCGCTCCTGGTGTATTCTAATCAAGCTACAATCAAGGCACATCAACTCCAATCAACAGAATTCCGTGATGAAGCCCCTTTCTGTCACCCCAGTGTTTCCTATCGCAAACACCGTCACTTGCTGCCAGCTGATTTATGTCACTGTGACACTTCAGCCACCACTCCGTTACTCCGCAACCTTAGTCCCCATCCTAACTGCAGTTAGTAATGCGTTCCAGACATCCTGTGCCTGATTTTTAGTCACACCTGACTTCAGAAGTAAAACGTGTCCTTCAGCTGAGCACTTGTGGTACATATGTGATGCTAATCGAGTTAATCTGAATGTGTTCCGCTATAAATAATGTCTTCTGAAAGTTCTCTCCTGGGTCTGTAATGCAATAAACAGAGGTAGGAGGGGGGAAAAAAAAAAGGCTGGACTTTTTTGATACAGTAGGGAGGAAAATGAAAAAGTGGGGTGAAAGTTTTTGGGGTTTGAGTAGCTTAAGAAAAAAATGATGCGTGTTCCTCACTTAGATTTCCAGATTTTTGTGGAGGCTGTAAATGAGTGAGTTCATTTCTGCCTGGACAGTGTTGTGGAAGGTCAGCGTCGCACCAGTCCTGCTTCTTGCCTGAGTTAGTCGCATGTAGAATCATATTCTGAGCAGTGGCCTTGTCTCTTGCTCGCACGTTGGAGCTAAAGCCAAAGGTGGTGTATACGCTGGCTGCACAGCAGTTATTCTGCAGGGTTATCAGTCTTCCAGACTTTTGTTTTCATATTTAAGTTGTCCTTGTAATAACACAACTTTGTATGTACTTTTCCAAAGTGTGTAATTCTTCTTGACAGTTTGTTATTAAGCGATGTGGGGAGAAAACAAAATAATGTACTTTTTTGAAACAATTTTTTTAAAAAAACTACCTAAAATGGAAACTTCATCCGGGGAAAGCCCGAATACCTGACATGCACCCTTGGGGCCATTAAATTAACTGTTTACTACTTAAGCAGCTGCAGCAAACATTTGTATGTACTACTTCTGCCTCTCATTTATGATTGCAAGGAGGAGGAAAAATCTTAAGTCTGATCTGCTGAACGCTAATTCAGCTGAAAATACGTTTGAACTAGAAAAGGTAACGTTTGTATTTGTTTTAGGTCATAAACATGTCTGAGGAACTCGCTCTTTTGGAGAGCTGTCTGAAAGAGGCCGAGGCTGCGTCTGACAGCGGTATCGAAGAAATTGAAATCGCAGAGGCTTCCCAAGCCAGCACAGAAACAGCTATTCACTCTCTCATTGAAACCCTGCGGAACAAGGAGTTTGTTTCGGCTGTAGCACAGGTCAAGGCTTTCAGGTAAGTGCCTAAGGATTGCTTTCAGACGCGAGTTTGCTAATGGGCATTTTTAATTTAAAGGCAGGGATAGGCACTATTCCACATTTTTTTTTTTTTCAGCTCTTGCTAGATGTCCTTATTGAAAAGGACAAGCACTGTTGCTTCATTACAGCTTGCTCATACGTATTTTGCAATTAAAAAAAGAAAAAAGCAATTCTAGTAGTACTTGTTCTTTAGAATTTAACTATCAGCACTCTATGGACCAAACACTTCTCTCGCATTTTCGTATGTCTTCTGCTCAAATGTCCGTTTAAAGAAAAAGAATATTTAAGCACTTAAATTACTGTTTTGTTTTTAATGTTTAAATGCAATTTGTGTGTTTACAGATCTATTTGGCCCCACGACATCTTTGGCAGTTCTGAAGATGACCCAGTTCAAACGTTGCTGCACATATATTTCCGTCATCAGACGCTTGGTCAAACTGGTAGCTTCGCGGTGGTAGGCTCCAACCAAGACATGTCTGAGGCCAACTCAAAGCTGATGGAACTCAATCTAGAAATTCGAGAGTCTCTACGCATGGTGCAATCGTATCAGCTTCTAGGGAAAATCAAACCAGGAATAAATCTTGTGAGCACTGGATTCTGAACAGCTGTCATTTAGAGAAGAACTGATGATGAAGACACTTCAGACTATTATTAAGCACCTTTCATGGAGGAAAAAAAAAAAAAAAGAAAAAAAGAAAACTTCCAGCAATCCTGACAACCAACACAGTTTATTCACAGCAAGAAGTTGTTTCATCAAAAGTAAAAACCTGAAAATTGAACGTCTTACCTGACTGCTCTTTCTACACAGTAGCTGTGTGGCAGTAGTATTTTTTTATTAAATTTATGTATAAAAACTACATGAAAGGAAAAGGGCTTAAATGTAATGCATACATATGCATTCTTTTCTGTTGTACCAGAACTATAAATGGTGTTTGCAGTAACCGCCTCTAACAGGTTAAATCAATATCGCAGGTGGGATGAGGCTAAAATCAAGGCTGGGTTATTTTGGCTGAAGACCTGCGAGGCTTCCTGGCTTTCCAGCAGTAGTAGATCTTAATCATCAACTAATACCTAATGAGACACTTTGCTACATCATGAAGAATGTGCGGTCAAACATGAGTAGAATGACTTTTGGCTGCAAAAACCGTTGACTTCTCAATCTTTTATTTGCCTTTGTTGTCTGTAACAAGGAAATGATGTGTGTGAGTTAGAATGTATGGCTATGTGACAGTTGTTTTTTGAAGGTATGGATGATTGTTAAATAAGGTCTCAGAGCATGCTTAAAAGAGCTGCAAGATTATTTTTGAAGAAATTTTATTTTATTAGATCTAATCCACATAGTGTGTAAATGTTAGGACATTTAATAATATTTTAAACTGGGATTTCCCAGTGTTTCTAAAAGAAATAATATATCTGTTAACTTTATTGGAATGCTGCTCAGTTCTCTGATCAGTGCTTATGTTACAAATATTGATAACAACTAACCAAAAAGTAGCTGCCTGCAGAGACTTTAAAATGTATATTAAAGATATATGCTGCCCATCAGCAATTCTCATTAGAAGTTAACTTATTTTATTCTGTATATATTCTAGAAACTGTACAGTGCAAAACCAGTATTTTTCTTGTAAATTTGTGCAATGCACTGTTAAGACAGTAGGTGTATAAAGCTATGAGGGGAAGGGGGGGTTCTCCCTATCAGTAGTCACATGCTTTACTTGCAGTCTGAGTAGTCTGCAGGGTTCAAAGAGTTTGAATGCACGTATATGCATCTTCATGACTCAACTTAAGCCTAAGGAATTGGGACTATATAGGAGAAAAAAGAGGGGAAAAAAAAAAAAAAAAAAAAGACTGACTACCAAAACATGCAAACAGGCAATATACTCATAGTTCAGTGTCAAAGTCTGTAGCATAAAACAAACTGGATTCTGTTGAAACCAATAGCATTTTGTAAAAAAGAAAAAAAAAAAAAAGTAAAAAAAAGAAAAAAGAATGTAGTCCCATGATTCCTGAGATTTGAAAGGAACACCCAGTATTTTTATATACATCTCTTACCCACTGTGATTTTTTTTTAATGGGCTCTAATTCAAGAGTTTAGAATGTAGAATTGAAATTCTTAGCTCTGCCTTTTTGGGGAAATTGGACCCCGCTAGAAATGTAATTATGCTGAAATGCATTAATTGAAGGCACTGTGCACGCTGTTGGACTGCTGACAGTAGTTATTGTTATCCTAACAAGCTCTGTAACTGGTCAAGGCACATCCATAATCACTGTATTTTTTTCCCTGTCCCTGATAAAATTGAATTATTTTGATGGTTTTGTGGTACTGTAGATGGTGTTCTTAATTATTTAATAAGTATTTACCGGGGATGAGTAGTTTTATTTAGTGGCGCATTACACTTTTATTTACAACATCTTTTACCAGCTTTTTTTGTAAAAATAAAAGACACTGTATCTGTCATTTTGTGTATTTTTACGAGCTAGAGTTTAAATACTTTAGCTAAACAGACTAAACACTGACAGTAGAGGCCTGGGTGCCTTGAAGTCATGTTTTTTTTTCCTTTTATGACCTGTCAATGCAACAGTATTTTCCTAGGCATCTTCCTGAAGCTGTTGAAGGATTCCTCAGGCAACTCAAACTTGAATTTATATCCTTACGTGGTGCATTTTCCTCCATTTACCATGACCAGTGGAACTGGCCCTGGGGAACAGAATCAAGCCAGCTGACTGGTTTTGATATTGCTTTGAGTAATTTTGGAAAAGCTTCACATTGTCAAGTGCTGCGTGAGCTGTCGCCTTATGTTACCTGATGCCACGTTGGTGCCAAATAGGAGGCTATGGGTAAAGCTGTCCAAAAAACAGCGAAACATCAGGCGTTTTCTGTAAGGTGCAGGGAATAGAGCACTGACTGAGCTAACACGTGCAGACGAGTCTCTTCATGAAAAAGTTCAAGATCTCTTTGAAGAATTGGCAGCGTGAAGGCTGCTCCTTTCTGCTTTGCATGATCACGTACGTGGATCACGTAGGTCCGGAGTAGCTTTCCTTATTTCTGCCGAGTCGAGGAACCGGTGCCCACGATCCGCGGCGTGCGCTGTCGAGGGCATGACAGAGCAGTAAAGTGGAAAAGGGCATAGAACTGTACTTTTAGCGTCGCGCAGGAAAATAATTGAATATATTTATATAAGAGGAATGACACATAGAGCTGCGGCAGAACTGAGGAATGCTATGGGATGAAGGAAAGCTTGTTCCTTAGTGCTGCCTGCTGCACTCCAAGCCCCAAAACCTTGCAGTGGCTGATGAAAGCAGCCCCTTGCAGCCTGCGTCAGCTGCTGGTTTGGGCCAGTGGCTGTTGGAGCACTCCCTGTAGTTCACACCAGCGAGGCCTGCTCTGCACCTTGCCAAACAGAACCAGCAGTTGCTGGGGATGACAACCCGAAGCTGTGCTGAATTCCACTGCGGGCTGTTCATTGGTAATTGCCTAAGAGTCGCCGTATTTGCAGCGAGTCATCCTCAAAGCACTGGTTGCGAGGAGATCGGTATAAATAGGAAGCACGCGACTGCTCATTTTGCTACACATTGCCATATGACACAAGAGATTAAGTTCTCCAACTGGTTACCAAGGTGCACAGACTCATCACAGTCTCGCTGCATCCAGCCAGAGCAGACTGCGGCTGTTAGAACAGGGAAGGCAAAGAGAGAAACGCCTTGAAGAACATTCTTAGAGGGAAATGTGCTTGGAGGTAAAGCCACCAGAGTTGCAGCTGCAAGCTGAGGCAGACTATGGGTAGATGGCTGCAGAGGGGACCTCTGCTGTGTCCCTCCTCAAGCTGGAGACATGCTCGTTACTGTAATTGCAGGTGAGTGTGAGGCACATATATCCATAACAAAAAACTGCCCAGCTGCAGTTCTGCTTTTCAGATTGAACAGGGCAAGGGTGGAACTTGCTGAGAAAGCCTTTGAGCGAGCTGGTAACACAAGGGGTGGTTCCTTTTACTGTGGTACAGGGGAAAACGCTTTGGGTAAAAGCATGAAATAAAGCAGTACCCCATTCTGGGGGTGGTAGGTCTACTTGTTCCCAGAACGCTTCATGCTGCTGTAATAATGAATGGAGCAAGAATAAATACAAGTACCTGGCAATAAATTGGCGCTGAGGCATTAAGCCTTAGTTACTGCAGCAAATGCAAGGGGCACGTTAAAGTGGGAATCTACAGCAAGCTGAGTTAAGCCTACAGCATTAACACTCCCTGCCCCTCTAAATGGACATTTGTTGGTGCAAAGGACAATGTTCTCCTACCCTGCCATACGCCAGCTTCCACTTAGAGATGTAAAACCACTGGCACTGAAGCTGTTACACAGACTAGTTCCTTGTGTAGTCTTTGATGGAGTGGTCTCAAGTAAGCAGGGCACAGGTGTAGTAAGTTGGTTATAGCCAAGATAAATCCATCTTCCCAAACAGAAGCTGCCTCAAGAGTTCTGCAAAAGGCTTTATGCACTATTATGCTCAATTTGAAAGCTGACTGAGACTTTATTAGCAGCCTCAGAAAAGTATGTTTTCTTCCAAGTTCAAGCAATTCCTTTGTGAGAGGGTAGACTAGTGGGGTGTAGGTTTTACTGGCTTGTGAATCTGCTCACATGGTGATGCCGTAGTCCAGGAGGCATCTTGTAATGCTTCGCTGAAGCGTGGTGTCCCTGCAGAGGCCATTGCCACTGACAGCACCAACAGGCCTCAGACAGCATTACCTGGGAGTAACCGTGCTGGTTCTGCCAGTGCTCTGAGCACCAGAAGTACAATTCCTAGTGGCAAACCCAGCCCCAGGAGGGTGTGGGAGTTTGAGCCTTCCCTGATGGCAGACACCTAAACCATAACCAGATCAAACTCTTCAAGTGTAAAGCCACCAAGCGCATAGCTCTTGTGTGTCACCTGCAGGTACAGTGTCATCCTGGGAGCCTTTGAAGCACCACCTCTCTTGAGAACTTTGGGGAAGTAAAGATGAGCAACTCCTCTACCAAGAGACCGTAACATCTGTGACTCCCTTCCCCGGCAGTTTGCGAGAGCTGTCCCTGAGAATGCATTAACCACAAGCTTTCTGTGGCTTTAGTCTACAAGACAAAAAGCACCAGCTTAGCTAAACGCAGCCCAGCTGTGCCAGTAGGAGTGACCTAATTCTTACATAGCCTTTCTCAGTCATTTTCTAGTGATGAAGAACAGGTGGTGCAGGAGACTTTCTACGTGGAAGTGTGCACTATAGTATAGTGAATACTATAAGGTGTTTTGTTCATGTGTGATGCTCTACTACCTGCTGCAGGCACAAATTTGATGTTGAACTTGGGTGTACGATTAGGTCAGAGCACTAACAGACCTCCTTTCCCACCTGAGATTCTGCAAGGTCCCGAGTCATTTGCTGACAAGACCATGGCTGATTTACAAACCATTACTTGTGGGCTCTTCCCCCTGGGCAAGTTACAGAATTTGCGATACGTGCCCTCCGGTCTGGGCACAAACCCACCTCATGGTTTGAGCGTGCTTTGCAATACTTTTATTTGCATGCTTTCCCAGCTACACCTCACTGAGTGCCTTCAAACAATAACAACAACAAAAAAACACCTGCTCTACTTGCAGTTTTCTAGAAGAGCCCAAAAGAAAACAAAAAAAACCCAAAAAAACCCACACAACCCCCCCCTCCATCCCACTCAGATGATGTATTTGAAGCTGAAGGTGCTATCGCAGGAGAGGCGTTTCCCTTTGCACCTCCCGCAGAGGTCCTGGCGGTGGGGCCTCTTGGGATCCACATGGCGCATCTTGACGGGGCAGGTGCACCGCGTCTGCTTGCAGCTCTGCGGGAGGAGCGGGCGGGACGTCGGTCGGGGGCGGGGGGCGGACAGCGAC